>OX235272.1:48255972-48367975 GCA_944472155.2 Trichobilharzia szidati | reverse complement strand
AAAAGTTCATTCTACCACAGGTAAAAATATCTCTGAAACTACAACTAGAATATCAAAACAGTCTGAAATAGATACAGCACACAAGCGTCGGTGGTACAGCGGTTAGGACGCTCGCCGACCATACACATGGTCCGGGGTTCGACCCCCAGCCGACGCACTCCTTTACCTCGCTAAGCCAGTAATAGAACTGGCAAAGAGGGAAGGTTGGGAATGAGGCTAGCAACTCCATCCTGTAAAAATAAACACTGCTACAGAAACTTCAAGCCTCTAGCCCGAAGCTCTATTGCCACTGGGAACGTGAAGGAATAAAAATAACACAAGCCAGCCAGCCAGCACAATCAATTCATTCGATATTTCGCAAACCAAAAGATTCAACGGGAAAAGAAGATAAAATGAATAACAGCACAATAAATTTGTATTGTTCGGTGGCTAAGCGGTTAGGATGCTCGCCGACCATGCACATGGTCCGGGGTTCGATCCCCTGCCGACGCACTCCTTTACCTCGCTAAGCCAGTAATAGAACTGGCAAAGAGGGAAGGTTGGGCATGAGGCTAGCAACTCCATCCTGTAAAAATAAACACTGCTACAGAAACTTCAAGCCTCTAGCCCGAAGCTCTATGTTCCACTGGGAACGTGAAGGAATAAAAATAACACAAGCCAGCCAGCCAGCACAATCAATTCATTCGATATTTCGCAAACCAAAAGATTCAACGGGAAAAGAAGATAAAATGAATAACATTCACAAAGTAAATTGTTGTGTGTCGGTGGCAAAGCGGATAGGACGCTCGCCGACCATGCGCATGGTCCGGGATTCTATCCTCAGCCGACGCACTCCTTTACCTCGCTAAGCCAGTAGTTAGGATAGTGAAGAGGAAAGGTTTGGCAACCACATCCTGTAAAAATAATCACCACTACTACAGAAACTTCAAGCCTCTAGCCTGAAGCCCTATGTTCCACCTGGAATATGAGGGAATAAGAGAAAAACAAAATGAAATAAATTGCATGAACTGCAATACACATTACATCGGCAAAAATGGACGTAGCCTTCGGATCCGAATCCAAGAACACAAATTAGCTGTAAAAAGACATGATTTATTTATTCGTGTTTCATATCAATGCACGTGGATAATTATGGACACGAAATAGATGATTGGGAGAATGTAGAAATTTTAGACAGCTGAAACACCAAAAATGCAGTCAGGGGACTTCTAAAAGCCTGGCACTCAAATGAATCAGCCAGCGATTAATGAATATATTACTATAGACCAAATTTACCAGCTAATAAAATGCAAATCACATGACAAGAATATTCGAATCCCAAGTCAATAAAAATATGATCAGTACGGATTCAAATTAACAAACAATCACGGCAGTGGTTGCCAGGATATACAATTATGTCATTCATGAAGAAGAATTTAAATGAGCTCATTTCATCATGTTGTGTGAACATTTTGTCCAAAATAATGCTTTTATTGTTATCTTGTTTAAATACTTCATACATTTCTTCTCATTAATAAACGTGAACAAAGCAAGAAAGATAAGTGGACCAAAATAATCTGAGCTCATCTTGCATTATCTCCAGGATTCTTCTCGACTGGCTAAAACCTGAACTATACAAAAATATAAATCACACTAAAGATTTACACACACTTTTCTCGCAATGAAAAGAAGTAACTGGTGGGGACTAAGAGAAACATAAGTCAGGAACGATCTAATTTGTTAAGCGGTTAAGAGGATTGACTGTTAGGACAAATAGACTAATTGACTTGAAAAAAAGACAAAATTCAAAAACTTTTTGGACAGATACAAAGTTTAACTAGAAAGCGCATACAGTATATTAGGTTACGTAAATACAAGGAATATGCACTCCGATTGAACATTACTCAATGAGTAATGTAGTGTGTCTAGTTCTTTGTTTGGTACAGACTGAGTTCGATCAGTCACGTTTCTAATGAAACCATCATGCCAGGTGGCTATCCATAACCGTGTACTCAAAATTGGTGACATTAGATGGTTGAAGGCGACCGACAGAAAGCCTTCGACCTAGATTTCATGCTTGTTGGCGCTCATCAGTCCACAAGGCGTATCTGCAATCTTGAAGGAAATTGCGTCTCCTCTGAGATCCAAACCCACCTCAACCAATGCTGAATTTAAAGACGTAACTACTGAGGTATTCAGGATCGCGATTGATCTCTTGTAGGACTGTATTGCATAGTTTGGTTGTACACACCCACTACAGACACACTAAACTAGTTACTGGCTGGTGTTAAAATAACCAATACAGTCCCACGAGCCCAAATAGCTCAGTGGTCACGTTTCTGACTGCAGTGCTCACTGGGTGACGTGGGTTCGAATCTCAGAAGGGACATGTGTTTCTTCAAGGTTGCAGATACGCCTCGCTGACTGGTAAGTGCCGACAAGCACGAAACTTAGGTTCAAGACTTCCTGTCGTTTGTTTCCAACCATCTAATAACAAGAAATATTTTCTTATAAAGTCGCAAAACACGGCTAGGGTAGGTTTTGCTGACGCAGTCGCCATCAAGAGATCAAAATCAAATCTAAGTACGCAGAAAGAGACAGTAGTTAATCTTGCACTGCCATGATGATGACGAAGTAAACAACTTCATTACGTCATTTTCTGTCCTATTTAGAGAATTTAATGTTTCACCTAAACATGACTCACCCTACCCTTTGTTCTGCTATTTTTTAAGACATACGTTCTGTGATTACGTAACCGATTACTTTGTTATACTCTCTCTCGTTAAACTTCATTTCGAACTAGAAAATTTTAAGATATGTCTTTTGTTTTCAAGTATATTCGTCTGATTATCCTATAAACAGTCAATCCTCTTCACTCTTAACTATTTAGCAAATAAAATCGTTCCGACTTATGTCTCTCTTAGTCGCCACAAATTACTCCTTGTCATCGCGAGAAAAGTGTGCGTAAATCATTAGTGTAATTTACATTTTTGTACAGTTCAGACTGTAGCCAGTTGACGAGAATCCTCGAGATAATGCAAGATGAGCTCAGATTATCCTGGTCTACTTATTTTTCTCGTTTTGTTGAAGTTTATTATGTTATCATTGTTAATTGATCTACTTTCTTTAAAGAGTTCATGTCATTCTACCTATCAATCTATTTTAAATGTAGCAAAAGGGTGCAGCCACTTGTTTATTCTTAGTTTTAAATCTAGGTGAAATTAATTCCATATTAGATAAGTTTCTTATTTCAAATATCACACATTGAGGCAGTATTATTAACTGGATGACGTTTTGAGGATAAATTATCGCTCATTATCATATCAATTTAATCTCACGGCTTCATATATATATATATTTCAGAAGTTATATCCGGTAAGGGAATTGAATCATAGGTGTGAATGCATAAAATAATAATAGTAGTATGAAATGCAATTAAAACTAAAATATAGCAAAAATATTCATTCAGACATCTATAAAACACAAAATAATGAGCAAAGAATATTCTGTCCGATAAATTCCTCTTCTGGCTCTACAACAATATATATATGTTTATATACAAAGAATGTTTAAAATTAGTAGTTAATAACAATATTAGTGTTTTTTAAATAATATCGATTTGTAAAGTAAGATCACAATGCAATTACAGTTCATTAAAGATGCTTAAATTACATAATAATAATAAAGATATAATAGCGAATAGAATATCAACTAAAATTAGGGAAATTTCACAAAAATTCCAGATTATTCAAACCTGGATGGCCAAGGTAATGATAATGTCTGAACTAGCTTCTTTTGGACGCACAAATTAGGCTTCTTAATGTGAATCCCAACAGCCTCAGCAATATTTAGTAATCGAACTCTTAAAGCAAAATAGAGATTTGTAGGTATGTGGTAAATGACTCTGGAAGCATGGTTAACATCAGCCTTGTGTTCTGTATCCACAAGATGATACAGAATAGCGCTCCGAATAGATTTTATTTGTCCTTTACTTAACCAACGACGCAGGGTGATGTTCAGAAATCCGACGAGAAACATGCCTAATTGTACGGCCTATGTAACTGGCTCCACACGAGCAGTTAAATTGGTATATACACATAGAAGAGGCGAAATTAGACAGTTTCTCTTTTACTCCCGAACGAAGAAGAGGAGTGGTTTTAACGATGCAGCTTAATTCAGCAGCAGGGAATGCCCTTTTTACCGCATTTCTAAGGCGCTGTGTTAGTATCTCACTGGTGTTGTCTCCTAGGAACTGCCTGTGTAAGAATAAGGCTTCTTTTGGAACTGTTGGTAACTGGGGTTGCTTTGGTTTCAGATTCATATTCTTATCAATAAACTTTTCAGGATAACCATTCTCACTTAGCAACCATTTAATATGTGTATATACCAGTTGAACTGCTCCTGTGGAGCCAGTTACATAGGCCATACAATTAGGCGTGTTTCTCGTCGAATTTCCGAACATCACCCTGCCTGGTTAAGCAAAGGACAAACAAAATCTATTCGCAGCGCAATTCTGTCTCATCTTGTGGAGACAGAACACAAGATTGACGTTAAGCTCAGAGTCATTTACCACATACCTACGAATCTCTATTTTGCCTTAAGAGTTCGATTACTAAATATTGCTGAGACTGGCTGTTGGGATCCACATTAAGAAGCCTAATTTATGCATCCAAAAGAAGTTAGTTCAGACATTATCATTACCTTGGCCATCCAGGTTTGAATAATCTGGAATTTTTGTGAAATTTCCCTAATTTTAGTTGATATTCTATTCGCTATTATATCTTTATTATTATTATTATTATGTAATTTAAGCATCTTTAATGAACTGTAATTGCATTGTGATCTTACTTTACAAATCGATATTATTTAAAAAACACTAATATTGTTATTAACTACTAATTTTAATTATTCTGTGTATATAAACATATATATAATTGTAGAGCCAGAAGAGGAATTTATCGGACAGAATATTCTTTGCTCGATTATTTTGTGTTTTATAAAACTAAGTAAAATATTTATGATTATAATCATAGTTAAATGTCAAGTGGCAAACCAATTAATTTCATATATAGAATATTTCATAGGATGGATAGAACTTGGAAAAAAGTGTGCAATTATAGGATTAGTAGGCAAATTAAATAAAATAAAAACGTTGCTTAATATAGTGTGAAATTTAATAACATAGAATTTAATGTTGCAAAACACAATTGATGTAGAATGACAAGTGGAACAAGTGAAATAATACCGGGGACAGTTCAAAGTGAGGATAGTAATAGTAACAATTGACGTAATAAAGGAAGAGAATACAAATTGAATAGACAAAATGAAAAACTAGAAAAAGAAATGAAAAATTGGTAGAGCCAAAATATGATTAGGGATTACCATACTTTAGCATAGAGGGATTAAGACCATGAAAGTTGGAGGAGTTTGACTAACTTTTTCTGTGCACAGAAATCTGTCTGGCTTTTCTGTTTCGATAGCCAAAACTTCAGCAATGTAGCGGATGAGTTGGGTATGTAGTGATTTTGATAAATTACTCTTTGCCTTGTAGATGACTTTAAAGGCGGAGGCTATAGACATAGGGTGATCATTATCGACAGGATGTTCAATGATCCTGCTTATTATTGCTCCACTTCCACCTCCTCGTAACCATGCAGGATAGTGTTCTTGCACCCTCTTGGACAAAACTCGAGTCGAACGACCGATATACCTAGCTTCACAGGAGCAAGTGAATTGATAAACACACATATAGTTGGTCAACAGCGGGATCTTGTCCTTCAGGTTATTGAACAGTAATGGTCAACTAGTAAAGGCTATTCTCAGAGATGCAGCAGGGAATGTTATTTTCAGGGACTGTGATATCCTTCATTTCATGATATCGGAAGCTAAGTCACCTTTGAATTCCAAGCTCATGTAAAGTATTTTCTTGGGTACGAATGATAAGTCACTTTTTATAGGATTTGAATGTATATTCTTATCTATAAAACATGGTGGAAATCCATTTTCTATCTATCCATCCTATGAATTATTCTATATGTGACATTAATTGTTTTGCCACTTGACATTTAACCATGATTATAATCACAAACATTTTAGTTTTAATTGCATTTCATACTACTACTATTATTATTTTATGCATTCACACCTATGATTCAATTCCCTCACCGGATATAACTTCTTAAAAAACCATATATATACGATTGTACAGCTTGACAATAAATTCGTTGTTGAAAAGAGTCTCTTCGCTGAATCACTTGTTTTGATTAAGACAATTTGCTTATCTTTGGTATAGGAGTCACGGCATTTCGATTACAAAGATTCAGTGATTCACCTGTCTGTCTCTCCACTAAACTATATTAATTTTTAATACTTTCAACCTGCACCACCAAGTGACTTTATTCATGTGATCGCAATGCAATGGCCCAGCTTTTTTCTAGGTTATTTAAACTTTGTGGGGTCAGTCATTCTTGGTCTAGGTAAATTACTATGTTCCAATAATCTAACTGACGCCAATCTACTAGTCTGACCTATGTGATTGACCTCACTAAAAACTCACTACATGGCATTTCGTAAATTATGGATGTATTAAGCCGACAGAGTTTATCTCTGAGAGAGCTGATTGGTTTAATTGCCACCCTAACTCCATACTCATTGAAAATCTTATGTAAGGCCTCCAGCGTTCCTTCCAGGTAAAAAAAATACTTGACAGAAGGTGTTCTCCTCCATACATAAGTGTTTAATTTGTTTTGACTTACTTTCATTTTGTTATTCATTAGCCTCAGGCATTATTATCCTGAAGGTCTCAGTATGACTTAAACAAATTAACCGACTTTTATTTTAAAACATTTCATGTTCAAATAAATAAATATTTTACTGTTGCAGTTATATCCATAAAATTCTAATCAAAATTACTCGAAATATTTTTGGATTTCATCATGAGCTAACATCGTTTGGAGAACCATTGGAAAACCGAATGGGAGTACTGGACAACTCTTTCGTCCTACTTTGGAGCTCATCGGCAGTACGCACCCAACGCCAGGGTTCGAACCTAGGACTTACTGGTTACAAGGCGATTTCATTGACCACTCAGTCACTGAGACCCGACCCAATGGCCAGCCTTTGAATTCCACCTTCAATGTGTGGGGAGAAATACTCGTCAGTTTACATTCGCTAGTGGTCGCTCTATATCGTGAATTGGCAGAAGTTAGGATTCACGGACTAGTTATTGAGTCGCATCTCAGTGGAAGAATGGCCAATGAGATAACCTTGTAAAAGGAAGATCCATGGGTTCGAACACTGTAGGTGGGTGCGTACTGTAAAGAATTTCAAACTAGGATGGAACAGCCGGCTGTTCAGTAATCCCTGGTTTTAAATGGTTCTCTAACTGACGTCAATCCATGGTCAAACTCGTAAAAAACAAATCTTATCCTTACAAACCAACTCTTGAAAATTATTTTCAAGTACTAGTTGAAAATTAATCTGATTCTAGCTAGTGACTTGCTGCAGGATGGAGTTTCCTGGAGTTCTAGTGGGAAGTCGTGACCAGTGAGGTCCATCCAGTCAAGTGTGAAGATGGATATCCCTCTGATGGCATTGGTTGGCGGTCGCGCTAAATCATGAATTGGTAGAAGTTAGAATTCATGGGCTGGTCATTAATTCGGGTCCAAGTGGCCGAATGGTATACGAACTTGTCTTGTGACCGGACGGTCCTAATTGCGAACTCTGGCGGTGGGTGCGTACTGCCGAAGAGTCTCAAACAAGGACGAAACAGATGTCGAGTACTTTCAGGTTTTCCAGTGGTTCTGTAACCGATATCAGCTCATAATGCAATCGTGAAACCAGTCAAATTCTTGCACATCAACACTCGAAAATCTGATATTTATTGTGATTACTAAATTTGATTCGGTTTAATTATGCAGAAGCCTAGAATCTTTCTGTTTGCAAACCTTTTTCAACATTATGCCCAGTATAAACTTTGTTCATTAGTTAATCTAAACTTTCCATCACAACTGATGCAATTCACATTAAACAAAACACAAAATATGAAATAGTATGAAGCATTAACATTTTCAGTAAATACATTTTAAATAAACAAATTAAAATTAATACTGGAACAATTTGCGGTGAACTGAATAACTGACAAGAATAATTGCCTTTAAAGACTGAAAACAAGATTTAATTGCATGCAGTGCATACCATTGATTTAAAGGTGCTGATAGGATATACACACTAGCTGGTTTATTAGTTGGAAGAGACACTGTGAACCTGTTAGTGCTAGATAACTATTGGAAGGCTTTCAATTAGTTCAGACTAATGACTTCACGCAAGAAAGACGACTTTTGGAATTTTGATCACAAAATGCCTTAAAGACTTAAATTTCATTTCAATGGTTTATATATTTTTAAATAGCTATTTAGACTCTACTTTCATTTCAATTATATGAGCAAGTATGTTAAAGTTGTTTCTGTAGATATATTTAATAATGACTTTGACCTGTTAGCAGATGATGAGATGCCGACGAAACGAATGATGTTCTTGCTTTATCAAAAAAAAGAATAGGTGAAATAAAATTTTATCTATGATTCATTTGTCTTGAGGAACAGAGGAATAGATGTATCACACAGTGATGAAACAGTATTATTTACTGGATGACACAGTTTCGAACAAAATTTATTGTTCATAATCATTCCATCAAATGTAATCACACGACTTCGCAAGTTCAGTTTTATACTTTTCTTTGTTCTCTCCTGTTTGTTGCCGACAGGGTAGTAGAATATTTCAGATATCTGGGACAGATGTTGAATCATTCCTATTATACGTATTCTCTCTCAGTTAAATCGATTAACAAGGCTTCCGTTATCAATCTCTCCCTCCGATCTGCTGGCGTATTAGATTTTAAAACTGTCATCCTATCCCATCCATCCTGTTGTATGGTTGTGTGTAATTGCATGTGATGAGTGTTATAGGTGAACTATTCTCTAGATTTCTTATCTACGTGTCGGGTCAACTAATCTGGATTTTGCTAGGTTTTTATGTTCGGCTAGTCTGATTGTGGTGACAGCTGTCTACTAGCCAAATTGGTAGA
Organism: Trichobilharzia szidati; assembly: GCA_944472155.2. Lineage (NCBI taxonomy): Eukaryota > Metazoa > Platyhelminthes > Trematoda > Strigeidida > Schistosomatidae > Trichobilharzia > Trichobilharzia szidati. The sequence goes on along the minus strand of OX235272.1, from coordinate 48,358,911 downwards.
CAGTAATTTACGTCAATATTTACGTTCCCAAGATTTGTCGTGAGAAAATGTGAACAAAGATTGATTCAAAACCTACTACAGCAGACTTTGCGTAGGCGGATACAGTTAACATATAGAGGATTTGACATTCAAGAAACAGTCACAAATAGATGAAAGATTAATTTTACGTGAGAAACAACCAATCGGAAGACTGTGTTTATTTGCTTAAATATCCATAGTAATGTACATGAAAATATATAAATATGCGTTGATTTCCTTAATAAATGATCTGTTGCCTGACTCTTGCCTTTTGTTGTTACATGACTGACTAAGCCCTGTTCTACTACTTTGACCTAGGTATTTGAACTGCCAACCATTGCAGACAGGGTATGACATAGACTAAATTCTTTTGTTTTAAAGGCTCCACAAGATTGATCCTTTAACCGACAAGGCTTGTTTCTAATTGAGTTAGTGAATTTGAATGCCAGCTACTTTTATTCCTGCCAGCATTGTTAAGAATTCTGTGTAGGTTTTCCAAGGTTCCCTCCTTATATGGAATGACCGCTGATGATTTAGACTCCCTATTGTTGGTGTTTATGTTGATATTATTAAACATAAAAGTGGAATCACAACAAAGCGGGTACCTGGTGGTAAATATTTCATTGATGGCGAGCCGCCTAGCACGTAAGCACACTGCAAACTTGACCGATAGGATTCAGTGTTAAGTAAACAAAAGACTAGATGCATGACACTGTTAGTGTCCACTAAATCGTGATCCCGAATACTTTAGTGATAACGTCTCTTACTGCAGCATTCGGTGAGGTGGGTTTGAATCTCAGAGGGGACATGTATTCCTCCAAGATTGCAGAAACGCCTTGCTAACTGATGAATGTCAACGGGCGTGAAATGTAGATCGAAGGCTTCCTGTCAATTGCCCCCAACCATCCAATATGGAGAGCCACCTAACATGATGGTCTCATTACAAAGGTGACTGATCAGATCCAGTCTGCACCAAAGAAAGGACTAGACGCATGGCACTAATTAGTGTAAAGTTTGAAAAATGACAAGCCACTGCGTTTAAAACCACCTAATAATTAAATGTACAGCTGGTTATAAAACTAGACATGACTTTAGGAAAAAATATTACGTGATAAATCGATGAATTAAATGAAATAATCCACGTGATTTCAATAAATTTTCTTTCTGTTGGTTTTGTACTGAACTCTATTTATTTTTCTTTTAGCACCGAATCTTCGCACTTGTTATCCAATATGTCCTGCTTATATTTATCGTCGTTGGTAATTCTAGCGTATTAATATGGACAGTAAAAAGTGTGCATAAATCCCGATTGAATAGATTCTTCATAAATCTAGCAATAGCAGGTAAGTTGCTCATCAATAAGATTGTGCTATTTGGTTTTGAGAGTTGGAAATTTGACGTTTTAATGAAGATATATTATAATTAATAATATCATTCTTGGAATCATACTCTTTCAGTAATTATATATATATATAATGTAATGTAAATGTATATGTGGAGTTAAGTCGTAGGATAGAAGCCAACCATGCAGCAGTTCCAAATTTGACACTCTCTCGAATCTCGCTTAGCCGATAGTAGGTCAGCAGGAGAGGAAAGCTGAGCATCAGTCTAGCAACCACACCCAGTAAACAACAACACTACTATGCTCCGCTAGGAACAAAAAGGATTGAGAAAAAGTGACTGGATTATAAGCACCAATAATAGAGAAGGCCACTGATTTAACCAACTGTTCATGTTGTTGTTCTTTGACAATATGTTTCTAGTACTTTACTTTTCGTGGTATGTGAAGTCGTGTTATGAGGAACAACTCCACAACTCATCGATATGCAAATTTATTCAGTTCACAAAATACTGAATAAGAAGAAACATCCTACCCACCTCCTCCCCCCAGTGAATTTTACTGAAAGCCACCATCTATCACTCTCTATTCTTTTTTGCGTGATAATCAGCATTATAAAATCATGAACGAAGTAAATTTGAACTGGTTTTATGACATCAGTTATGCAAAAAGTGATAATTTTAACTTTGTTTATTCACTCTTTAGAAGTTTCAACTTATCCGTGAATTTAACGACAAGTGTGGAAATAGTAACCTGCAAGGTTAAATTGTGTGACTGTCAAATATCAGCTATTTTATTCTAGTGGAACCAATATAATTTTTGGTTTCCCAGAATAATTAGCATGTCCGTTGATGATGTAATATAGCTGATGAAGAAAAGACAAGTTCGAATTCAAAGTTCTTCTATCTACCCAATGATGTTTGACTAAAATATTAGGTAACATAAGGATTAACGTGGGAACTAATGCACAGTCGATATGAGGTCGATGAATGTGATGTTATATACCACTTAACTTCTTGATAACCATATGAAAGCTTCAGGGAGTGGGAAGAATGTAGAGGCAGTGAGTATCGACACTGTAACTCTTGTCCATTGGTTTTATCCATCAGACTATTAATATTTTTGTCTTATTGGCGTTCTAATACACTTAATGGTAGTTTAGCATTGTTAAGGGACTCCTCAGAAGCTTTAATTTCATAGACATTCTTTATTTCCCGAGAGGTGAAATAGATCCCGAAAATTTGGTTCAGTTGTCTCCTTAAACCACTTCATTGTTGTTAATGCCTAAAGGTCTTGAGATATACTTAAACCAATTTCTAAGTCTTTGTGTATATGCAAATAAGCGCACACCAGAATCTTCCTGTCACACATCAATAAGAGTTTGAAAATAATACTTGTACGTCTCTGTGGTTTGCCGTTATCTGATTTATAATCAACTGCCGTGATCACATTTCACAACTCGTTTTGTATTATTAAATTTGTTGAGTTTTTAGTTAATTTCATTAATTTAAATTTAATTCCTTTACATTCGAAGTGGGAGCGTTGATGACGCAGCGGTACAATCCTCGGCGACCACGCCTCATGCAGTGCGGGGTTCAATTCTCTGCCAATGCACTCCTTTACTTCGCTAGACCAGTAATAAGAGTGGTAAAGAGGGAAGGTTAGGCGTGAGGCTAGCAACCCCATCCCTTAAAAATAAACACTAATGCTACTGAAAATTCAAGCCTCTAGCTTGAAGCCCAATGTTCCAGGGCGAACGTATAAGGATAAAAAAGAATATAAGGTACATCCCAAGTGAAAACAAGGCTTCAAGATGGAGCTTTAAAGCTTTCATAGTATAGCGAAAATATTCATTCAGACATCTATAAAACACAAAATGATTGAGCAAAAAATATACTTTTCGATAATCTCCTCTTCTCGCTCTACAATTATATGTATATGTTTATATACATAGAATATTCTAGAATAGTAGTCAATAACTATTGCTTTGTCTTTTAAATAATATCGATTTGCAAAGTAAGATCAGTGGAATTACCACAGTTCATTAAAGATGCTTAAATTACAATAATAATGCTAATAAAGATATAATAGCAAATAGAATATCAACTAAAATTAGGAAGATTCCACAAAAATTGAGGATCATTCAAACCTAGAGGGTCAAGGTAAGGATAATTTCTGAACCAGATTCTTTCGGACACACAAATTAGGCTTCTCAATATGGATCCCAACAGCCTCAGCAATACTTAGCAGTCCAACTCTTAAAGCGAAATTGAGATTTGTTCGTATTTGGTATGTGACTCTGAAAGCCGCCTTGTTAACATCAATCTTGTGTTCTGTATCCACAAGATGAGAAAGAATAGCGTTACGAATAGATTTTGTTTGTTCTTTACTTAACCACTGTGCAGAGTGATGTTCGAAAATCCGACGAGAAACACGCCTTATTGTACGGCCTACGTAATTGGCTCCACAGCAGCCGTTAAATCGGCAGATACACATGGAAGAGGCGAAATTAGGCAGTTTATCTTTTACTCTTGAACGCAAAAGAGGATTGGTTTTGAAGACAGCGTAATTCAGCAACAGGGAATGCTTTTTGTTTACCGCATTTCTAAGGCACTGTTCCAGTATATCGTTGATGTTATCCATAGTAGTAGTTTTGTTTTTACGAGGTAGGGTTACTAGCCTCACGTCTAATCTTCCCTATCTACCAGACTTACTACAGACCGGGAATTGTACACCTAACCATGTGCATTCCTGACAAGCATTCTGCCACAATAACCACAGATGCAAACAAGAATTTCTCAGAATGCTTTTATAACAAAACGTAATTCAGAATTCTGTGTTAGGTATGTACGTAGAAAGAATGAACATTTAGTTTTTCTTTTAAAATATTCCATATTTTAGATTTATTTGTTGGCTTGGGAAATCTGATACCTGATATTATCTGGAAGACAACAGTTGATTTTTATGGACCAACATTTGTGTGTAAAATAACCAAGTATTTAATGGTAAGTTGTTCATTTATGTGCCTTATCTGATTATGGATAATAATAATTTGAGTGATTTTTCACCAAGAATATCTTTTCATTTGTGACTAATACTCACGGAATAGGACAGAGAATAAAAGAAAGGCGGAGAAAATCAACAATTTCAGTTGGTTAGAGCTACTGTTGATAACAAGAGGATGTAGAATCTAAATGTAGGATGATTTAACGACAGATTTTATGGCGATAAAATTTGGCTGTCAGCTGTGTGAGTGTGTGTCTGTGTGATGTTTACTGAGAGGAAATAATACGCATCTGTGCTGTATTGCCTCAAATAATCAATGCTGAGGTTATAATTTCTGATAAGAAAATGTGATTATTACAAGTCTAGTTAAACACTTTTTAGTGGATTTTTTTAAATGACTGACTTTTGTTAAGTCAAAAAATGTATTGCTAGTGACTTTATGGATAAATGAGATGAAACTGCATTAAGTTATTCTGTTCAAAATAGCACATGGTAATGCAATGGTCTATGCAATATATTCACATTGATATCGCTGAAGTCAGGCCCTTAGAAAAAGTAGGTCTTTTTGCTCTGACTGTCGGATATCTGCTTACTATACGATGTCTGATTTTATTTATGTAGGATTCAAGTTTAATTAAGTAATGGCATGAAATTATTCTATGCATTTAGTTGTGGTGTTGGCTGTGTGAAGAGTAATTCACTGGATAAAATATTACTATATTGAACCATATAACCTTAACGATATATTTGACTTCATCGACTCAGTGAAGGATATCAACGTGTTTGAAAGACAAATGCTTTAACTAGATGTCGCCTCTCTATTCACAAGCTTCCCTCTGACCGAAACAATATGCTTTATTTGTAATTAAATCGAAACCCATAACCTAGAAGTTCCTCTACCCATAAACTAGCTGAAGGAACTACTTCGCAGATGTACGTTTAATATCCAGTTGAAATTCAATGAACAATTCTATGTACAGAAAGATGGTGTAGCTATGAGGTCTCCTCTTGGTCCACTCCTATCCGACTGCTTCATGGCGAGTCTCGAAAACACCATCCTCGATCCTTTGATAAGTCAACTGCACTTATACAGGAGATAGGTAGATGATACGTTCATAATTTGCGATGAGAAATCTGATTTAGTTTATCTCCTCAAAACCTTCAACGCAGCGCATCCATCAATAAGTACCACCTTAGAACGAGAATCGAACAACGCATTTTCATTCCTTGATGTACTATTCACCAGAAGAAACGACTGTATAATCCAAAGATCAATATATCACAAGCCAACATGGACTGGACAGTTTATCAACTTCCAGAGCTTTGTCCCACTAATCCGAAAGAGAAACCTTGTACGTACCTTGTGTTCAAGGATTAGAAAAATTTGCTTGGAAGACATGGTAGAGAAAGAATTAAATTTATTACTTGAAACCCTACTAGAGAATGGGTATCCACCAAGATTTATCGATAAAAATATGAATTGTTCCTAAGAAAACTCTCTTTATGAACCTGGAATTCAAAGGTGACCTCGCAGCAGAAATTCTCAGAAACCATCTTTCTAAATGTCTGAAGAAGACATATCAAGAAGACGTATCACATTCTCCAGCAGATAGTTAATCCAGTCCAACGTAATGGATAAGATACCGCTTTTGGACACTTCAGTGTGTATTTATCAACTTACTATCTAGTGTGGAGCAAAGTTTATCGGCCGTACGCAGCGTCAAGTCTACAAACTTATTCTGGAACACTGCTCAGCTTGGTTAGCCTTACATTATGTAAGACATTTTTCGAGGACAAAGTTTATCAGTATCTGATTGGTCTAGAGATTTCTTTGATTAGTACAGCTCATGAAAATGAATCGTCGGAAAGAAAATTTTCTTCTCTGTTTACGCCTTTTCTTATGAACGATATATACGTAAATAACGTATTCCGGGTATGCCTGGCAAACTTTTGAATCATATTTATTTTTAGACTGACAGTTAATTTATTCCGTGCTAATATACAATACAATTAAGCCTGGTAAATGGTCCTGTAATAACTTCAGTGTTTCGATTCTTGAGGGAAATTAGATGTTCGATATAGCCATTGGGTCTGGCTAGCGCAGTGCTGATGTCTATGAAACAAATTCACGCAAATTCGAAGGCCTGTAACCAAAAACAGTCTAGCTGGCAAAAGCAGCAGCAAAGACTAGACAGAGGTGATGAAGATATCCGGTCACTAATAGTAACAAGCTTGAATCGTCATCGATGGGTAAAATATGAAGAAAATTGCCTCCTTTCACTTATACAAACGTCATCGTTTCAACTACTTGCGGATGGAATGGATAAGGATAACAACAAAAGCGGCATCGCTAAAGCAAGACAAATCTGTTACACTCAGCATAGAGAACAAGATTCGGATTTTCTTCACTACTGTTAAACCAATTCTTCTATATAGTTCACAGACTTGACAAGTGCATCACCAAAAGCACTTTTAATAGCTATCTTTGCTGTATACGGAAGGTTCGATTACGAGATTGGACAATCAAGAAGAAAGTCTAACAGCAAAAAAAATGGACAAGTGTTCAGAGGATCGGTGACTGACATCACTTGGCAGGCCCACGAATGGAACACAAGCAACAGACGGCGGTTAGGTAGGAGAGCTGCCAGGGTAACACAGAGGAGATTGTGGTAGGAAAAAATGAAAGCTTACAGAGACAGCTTAGTGGTACCACTTAGTGAATTCCAACTTCTGTCAATCCGTGGAATATATATACATATTGCGCAACCAACAGCCAGATCTGTGGGCAAGGGACTATCCTTTTTCCTGAGGTGGTACACTTCTCTTGGTATAACTTCTCGTTACAACTACTCCAGGTCACTTCCACTATGCAGCTAGTTGCTAGTGGGCATCAGAATAACTTTCAGTACGAATTATCTAGTGGGATCTGAATAGAAAATATGCACCACTACTATACTAATATCATAGTGTTATTAAATTCTTTTTTCGACAACATTCACCTTATAATTCAATAAGGCATTTTAACATTATTTTATTATTTTAAACCTTTACCTTCCCACTGGAACATAGGGCTTCAATCTATAGGCTTTAAGTTTCGGTAACAGTGGTGTTGATTTTTACGGGATGAGGTTGCTAGCCTCATGCCTAACCTTCCCTCATTACCAAAGTCAACACTGATTCAGCAAGGTAAAGGAGTGAGTCGGTGGCCGGCTATCGAACCCAGGACCACATGAGGCGTGGTCGGCGAGCATTCTACCACTGTGCCACCGACGCTCAGGCATTTTACTAGTTTCATCTAATTCGCATTTATAGTCATCACTGTTATATAGTGTGCATTGGTAATAACTTTCGAGCGGAAAAAAAATCCACTTTTATTCCATTTACATTGGTAATTATTAGGAATCAAAGGTAATTGCATGAAAGATTTGTCGCTAATTCAAGATATCGGAAAAAAGGCGAAGGAAAATTTCAAAAAAAGCGCTGTGCATTGAAAAACAATAATTTCGGTTATAAAACAAGTTAAAAGCGTAGGAAAAAGCCACAAATAAGTATCGCGTAATTATGATTTGTCTGTGGTGCATAGGAGAAAAAGTACATCACTAGCACGCACACACACAGAAAGAAAGAATGTTGCCTTACGGAATATTGAAAATTGTCTTGACAACAGATATTTGCGTGTTTCTGTCACAAAAGACTACAGTAACAGATTGAACATGCGATAATTCAGGTAGATCTGACTTCGCTGAAGTTCAGTATACAACTGGACTTTTTCCTTTCATATCTGTGTTCCGACATAGACACGCACATATATACGTATAAATTGGTAAATACTGTGAGTTTAAGAAGCCATTAGCTTTCTTTTCAAAACCACACAAACCTATTTCATCGTTTATACATATATCCACAGATTTGTTATTAAATGATCAAAGGCTATCAGCAGGAAGTCGTGACTCAAGTATTGTGCTTGTTAGCACCTGCTTCGTCAAGTCACAGACAATACCACTGAGCTATTCTGCCACGCAGTTGACTTCCTGAAGGACTGTAATAGATAATTTAAGTAGTCACAAGAGATTATTTTATCAGCTCCAATATCTCAGTGATAAAGTATTTAACTGCAGCATTGGGTGAGATGGGTTTCAATCTCAGAGGAGACATGAGTTTCCTCAAGATTGAAGATACGCCTTGCGGACTGATGACTGCCAACAAGCACAAGATCTAGGTCGAAGACTTCCTGTCGATTGCTTCCAACCATGTAAAAACATCGATTCTTAGTACACGGTGATGGATATTCACCTCGAATGGTGGTCACATTACAAACCTGACTGATGGAGTTCAGCCTGAAACCAAACCAACGAGTGTGTGCATAAGATCGGTTATTACCCAATCCACAGATTTTCATACCTTACTCACTTTCAGACTTCATTTATGGTTCTATTATCATTCATTGTGTAGGTATCATTTTTTTCAGCTTAACTTTATAATAAAGCATAGGTGGTACATGTTTTTTGAGTACATAATTTCAGTGTGAGTAGTTTTATTTTTCATGCTAGAATAATATCAGATATATTTTACAGATATAATTAAATATTTTATTTTGCAACTAAATTTATCTTTAAGCCGTATGTTAAAAAAAGAAAACTTGTGTTTTTCTATTTTTGAATACGAATAAAATGGTTCATTGAGGCGAATTTTTCGCGGCATATTCATTCATTCATTCACTTAACTATACGGTTACAATTAAAGGTATAATTATTTGTGTGAGAACACGTTCACTATGTCAAACATGAAAAGAACTTACAGACAAGCATGAAAGTGTATTACATAACCGGTGATTACTGTGAACAGTAGGCTCGTTGAGAAAATCATAGAAAAAAACACAATATAATTGGTAAAAAAAGGATAAACAACTGAGCTTGGAAATATGTTCAAAGTAGAAGGAATCGGTGAAAATAATTTTTTTTAAAGTACATAATTCACTAATTTTCATATGAATGACTATGGCTCAGGCTAAGCAGTGCATATATCATGAGGAAATGTCACGTTTAAGGCTGGATTCTCTTTGACTTTGTAAAAAACCTTGAATGACTTCCATATTAGTTTGTTTATTAGATGTATCACACAGTGAGTGAAATAGTATTATTTACTGGATGACGTTTCGAACAAAATTATTGTTCATTATCATTTTAATTATAATCACACGACTTTGAAGATTGAGTTTTATAGTTTTATTTGTTCTCTCCTATTTCGAATACATTAACTCAAAGGTGGAGGCAATTCAATTCACTTATGAATTGGAAAGTCAGGAAGAGGAGCTTCCAATGTTAGACTGTAATGGAGAAAGGAAAGAAGATGGGGAGATAAACACTAGTGTTTGCAAGAAATCCACACATTCAAACAGATATTTGCACTTCCGATCATCCCTTCCTATGTCAGTGAAAATAGGAATGGTGAAATGTTTAAGTGATAGAGCACAAAAAAAGTAGTACCAAGGAAGATCTAAGTCAGGAAGTGAGGCATATAAGAAAAGCCTTGAAGCTTAATGATTACCCCGATAAATTAGTCAGAAAGTATGTAGGGAAATGTAAAAATAAAATAATGATATTAGTGATAGTGATAGTAATTATAATATTAATAACTACATGTATGTCAAACATGTGCAAGATAATGACAACAATAAGGAATCTAAATCATCAATGGTAATTCCATATAAGGAAGGAATCCCGGAAACATTACGCAGAATTCTTAACAATTCTGGCAGGAATAAAAGTAGCTGGCATTCAAAATCACTAACTCAATTAGAAACAGGCTTTGTCGGTTAGAGGATCAATCTTGTGGAGCCTTCAAAACAAAACAATTTAGTTTACCTAATACCCTGCCTGCGATGACTGTCAGGTCAAATACCTAGGTCAAAGTAGTAGAACAGGGCTTAGTCAGTCAGACTAGCCGAACAGAAAAACCTAGCAAAGTCTAGATTAGTTGACCCGACACGTAGATAAGAAATCTAGAGAATAGTTCACCTATAACACTCACCACATGCAATTACACACAACCATACAATAGGCTGGATGGCATAGGATGACAGTTTTAAAATCTAATGTAGCAGCAGAGTAGAGGGAGAGATTGATAACGGAAGCCTTGTTAATGGAATCAACTGAGAGAGAATACGTATAATAGGAATGATTCATCACCTCTCCCAGATATCTGAAATATTCTACTACCCTGACGGCAACAAATAGGAGAGAACAAATAAAAGTATAAAACTGAACTTTCGAAGTCGTGTGATTACATTTGATAGAATGATTATGAACAATAAATTTTGTTCGAAACGTCATCCAGTAAATAATACTGTTTCACTCACAGTGTGATACATCTAATAAACAAACTTATATGGAAATACTTACTACCACAATGCCCAAGTTTTAGACGTATATTAACCTTGAATGGGATTGCCTTAGAGATTTTGTGACCTGCGTTGAGTTTGTCCAATTATATTACCGCATATTGATCGAGTGTTTTGTAACGATGAAGTGCTACACAGCAGATACCCTTGCCCTATACAAGGAAAACCCTAGAAATGTGTATACAGAAGCTGTTTAACCAATCCCTTTTATTATGATGACCTTAAACTTTTCATCCTTTAGCTCGTACGTGGTTTGCAATCCTTATCCATGCTGCGTCTACCCTTCATCTGAGTACTTCTTTTCTAATTTCGGTCCATTTACAACACTGTATAACTGTACAGCTATGAAGGGAAGTTACCACAAGATACCAATTATCTGAATACAATAAAAATAAACTAAAAGAAGTTCAGATCTTAGAAAAACAAAGAAAATGAAAGATGTCTTATGTTAATCGCTGCAGTAGGATTTTCATTAAAGATAAGATTTTATTTTGATAAATCACACAGTGTTCGTTATACAGTAATATTAACAGATACGACCACGTTTCGTGCACAAACTATTGCTCGTAACCATATCATGTCACTCACACAACCTTTAACTTCATCTATGTTCATGAGTGAAATTGATGAATAGACATTTGAATAAAAATCAATATAGGATAATGTACATTCAGAAATAATAATAACAATATGAGTGTTACTGAACAATTACAATCAGATGGGAAATAAGACGAGTGATTTATAGTCAAAATAAATAAGTAACTTGTCAGAATGTTATGATGTAATTGAATTGAATTGAAATAGAATCTTAAGATTATGTATCTTCTTGTGATTTAACTGGTAATAATGTCTTCTGTATTTCTGGTATTTGCTCCGAGACAAGTTCTGTAGGCTAAAGGACCCAGTGGAACCAATTACACAAAATAATATAATTTACAAAACAACCTGCAATGACTGTGAGTGTGGTCAACTACATAGAACAAACTAGTAGGTCAGGAGTAGTGAGATTATCAGAACATATGAATTTAGCTAAGGTTAGAATGATTGATCCCACGAAGATAAGTAATTTACAGAAAAACTCAGCAATCACAGTGCATGCATTAACACACAACCATACAATAGGATGGGACAGAGTCAAAATTCTAAAAAGTAATATTGATAGGTGGAGAGCGATGCAAGCTGACTACTGAATCCTGCCTGGTTCATCGAGTCTACACCCAACACAACACATGCAACAGAAATGACTCAACGCAAATACCACAGATATGCATGGAAGATATTATTACCACCAGTCAGTCAGTCAAATCACAGGAGGATAATAAATAAATCATAACATTCTAACAAGTTACTTATTTTGACTATAAAATCACTCGTCTTATTTCCCATCTGATTGTATTTGATCAATAACACTCATATTATTATTTCTGAATGTACATTATCCTATATTGATTTTGATTCAAATGTCTAGTCATCAATTCCACTCATGTATATAAATGAAGCAAGAAAGTTGTATGAGTGAGTGACTTGATATGATTATGAGCAGCAATAGTTTGTGCTCGAAACGTGGTCGTATCTGTTAATATTACTGTATAACACCACTGTGTGATTTATCAAAATAAATTCTTATCTATAATGGAGTTATACTCAACGACAATGCCCAAGTTTTATACTTAAAGCAGTAAGACTATATTTGCTTCTTTTGAACAACACCTCTTAATTTAGATAAGCAAGTCTTTAATGATGGGTCTGTTGAAAGAAGCTGGCGTCATTCAAGTAATTTACTTACTTTTGATGTTGAAAACCTTTATTTAGAACTTAACTATTTATAGTTAGGCTAGTCAAACCACTCGCTCTTTGATCTGAAAGTCCAGGATTAGATCCTTGGTGGACTTATGGGTGGTTACAGTTGAAGACTCCCAAACAAAAGAAAAAGGCTCTACAGTATCCTCTGGTTAGGTCAGTGGTTCAGTGGTAAGATGCACACTAACCATGCACGTGGTCCAGGTTCGACTGCCAGAAAATGGACTTCTGAACAACCTTATCAGAAAGTTCTCATTTTATTGCCGGTATATGGATGACACCTTCATTCTTTGTGATAATAATTCGGATAGGAACACAATAATAACTCAATTCAATGAAGTACATTCTGCTATGAAATTCACGTGTGGAGAGGTATCCCAAAATAGAACTACCTTCCTAGATGTCCTCCTTACAAGAAAACCAGATGGTAATATAAAGAGAAATTTGCATTAGGAAAGCACATGGACAAGACAATATACACATTTTCAAAGCTTCCTTCTCCTCAAGTACAAAATCAAATTCAGCAAGGACCCTCAGCTATAGGGTAAGAGCTATATGCTTAGAAGAGTTAACTGAAGATGAACTAAGGATTTTACATGATACCTTGATTGAAAATAGCTATCCAGACAAATTTATCAAGAAACACATGACAAAGAAATCGAAAAAGACTACTCACTATTCATAAACAAGAAGTCTTCATACATACGACTACAATTCAAGGGTGATATACCAAGCGAAATGATTACGAAGAAGTTAAGAAATTGAGTTCAAAGAACTCCTAATGCTGACAAACTACAAATCTTATTTTCTACACGACCGATGATGATTTCTCGACTGAAAGATGAAGTACCTAGACTAGTTAGCCACGTCTAATTGTATTTACGAATTCAACTGCGCTTGTGGTGTAGCAAGTTATATCGAGCGTTGCTCTAGGAACTTGATTTTTCGTGCTCTCTCGAGAACATCTCCCAGTATGGCTAAGTGAAGGTGTAGTGAAAACCACTAACAGTTTGATATTGGACCATCTGATGCAAACCGGCCACAAAACTAGTCAGTAATGAAGAATCCTTCTCTATCATCTACCTGGTGCCAAATAAATTGCCGAAAACATCGAAGTACTGCATGCTGCAAACATCAGAGGCTATCGTAATTAGCCTCAAACAACCAGTGCTCTGTGTGCAAAAGAAACAAATCCAGCCACTGCTACTGTCATTGTACGCCTTCAGTAGAGACTATGAATTTGCATTAATATCTTTCCTAATTTTTCTGACATTCAATCTATTGTTATGTTGATGCAATTGAACTGTAATCTATTGATAATATTATTGATTCGATGTTATTTAATCAACATTAATGTTGTTCATAACACTAATTCATTCCTTTTACTATTATGGATGGATATATAACTGTAGAGCCTGATGAAGAAGAGGTTATCGAAAGAGTATTCTTTCTTCAGTAACCATTCTTTTGATAAATGTATATATATATATGACTGCATAGCCTGGTGGTAAATCCTTTGAGAATAGTCTCTTCATTGAACATAGTGTTCTTAATGTTTCTATCGTAGTTATTATTATATAAATTAGAAACGAACGCCATTTAATGAAGAGCAACTTATTCCCAGGCCATACAATCACTGTATAAACAAATATAACACTGAATTGTAAAAACGATAGGAAAATATGTTTTCGACAATACCTCGAGAGAATAAAGTCTCAATTATTGTCCAGCATACTCGAAATTAATTAAGCAACTAATGAATTCATGCATTTCGATTCCTTTCTTTTGTCAGACAGATAAGAGTGTGATTATGCTTAATGAGATGTGAATAAGGCATTACTTTAGTGCAAAGTAATAGCAGTCAGACAACATGACGTCAACGTGTGTATATGTATATGTATATATATTGAAAACAAAGATTAGACAAACAGTGCCATGAAACTCACCTGTGGGAAATAAGTTGTCAACATAACCTTCATTAAGTTGTTTTCTTAGCTTTCTACTTTTATGTGTTAGGCCTGTCTCTTAGCTAAATTATCTTTAGTAATTTAGCTTGGATAGGGGTTTATATCATTTTCAACCTGTGTGGAATAATCAAGTAGTAGTCTTCAAATATAAGATTGCAGGCATTTGACATGAAGTGATACCATTCACAGTGCCACTGAAAACCAGAGACAACATGACAACTGTTTCAAGTTAGTTCGGCACTCTTTCACAGTACGCACCTATGAATTCATTATGGATAAGCGTAGTCCAGGTAGAGTTCATTAATTCAAATTCGACGACAAATACTCGATTCTCGAAAAGGTACTGAAAAACAACGGTTATCCTCAAAAATTCATTAACAAATATGGAAGATGTGAAGGCTCAAATACCAAACAAATCACAGTTGAAAAAATCCTGTCTTCATTCAACTAAATTTTAAAGGTGAAAACATTGCAGAAATGGTCAACAGAAGACTGAGAACGTCACTAGCCAGAGCCTATCCTGCAACTAAGTTGGTTTCCGTCGATCGAACAACATGTTCTTTGGTGTAGTCAAAAGTCGATAGATACCCTTCTCAAGTTAACTCCAACTGTGTATACAAATTTACGTATATCTGCGGGACAGTTGCATTGAGAGAACAGAAAGAAGGGCACACCTCCGATTTTCTAAATATTTGCCGAAAAGCCTACGTCTCAAGGGAACAAACTCTTATAGTAGCGTTATTACCAGACATCTCCTCGACACGGGTCATGAGGTGGAAATCAAAAAATCCTTTAAAATTATCGATAAACAAAGGAGTTCCATTCTCCTTAAGTTTGCCGAAGCAATTTCTATCAAACGCTTGAAACCAGATTTATGTGTTCAGAATGAAGCATTTATCAATCTTCCTTTGCCCTGGAAACTGAATTTCTTTATTACCTCATCTGATTGCGTAATCATTGTCTTTAACCTCGCCCCCTTTTATAATCTGTAATTTTGCTTGTCTCTTGTTTCTATGATTTGAGTTGAACGCAGTACATTGTTACCTAATTTATTAGTCACTCTGTATCTAACGCATATTTTTTTTTTATTATGTGACTCCTTTACTATTGTATGCATACATTTATTTTGTTTAAACTTGAACTGCCTGTGTAAAAGCTATAGAAGCGCAATTTTCTGAGCACTGTTCACTTATTGTGGAACTTTTAGTCAACTGACATGTAAAATTTGCAAGTATGTTAAAACTTTCCTGTACGCAAACCTCATAATTTATTTAAGCTGTAAGCAGCTGATGAGAAGACAACGAAATAAGTGATGGTACCATATTATCCTGCACAAACCACTGTTTTGTTCTTGCTTCATTCAAATACTCGACGATAACATTGGCTAGTGGTACCGGCATGTGTTGCGAATCAGTAGATCAGTTTTAATTCAAAGGCCATTCGATTTCGTGGTTCACTTGGTCTGCATACTCGCCTTGTAACCTAAATGTCCTGGCTGACAAGTGCCTAAGGATGAGGGGTCTCAAATTCAAGCGAATCATTCACTCCGCATTCTTTAGTTTTCCATGTCTGTTTAATTGACTCCGGTTCCTGATGGAACCTGATTGAAATCACATAGTCCCCGGAAAATGCTTCTATGGTTTGTATTTCATAATCAAGGATATTTCTGTAAAGCTGTGTCTTCTAATTTTTCTTTTCTTTTACAGAATACAAGTATTATGAGCAGTTCGTATGCATTATTATCATTGAGTATCGATCGGTGTATTGCAATAAAATGGCCATTTTCAAGAATTTATGACCAAGGTAATTCATTACTTGAAGTTTACTTTTGTTGTTGTTATACAGTGAATAACACAAATTTAGTTGACAAAATATTACAGAATAGGACGCTTTAAAAGATTTTTGCATTCATATATATTCTTAAAATATATGAATACAAATTTACATGTATCTGAGGGAGTAGTTACATTGGAAGAACAGAAAAAAAGGCGTACCTCAGATTTTCTGAACATATAGCAAAAGACCTATGTCTAAGGGGAACAAATGACTTAAACAGTGCCATGGCCAGGTATCTCCTAGACACGGGTCATGAGGTGGACGTCACAACATCGTTCAAAATTATCAGTAGGTAAAAGAGTTCAATCCTCCTAAAATACGCCGAAACAATCTCCATCAAGCGCCTGAAACCCAAATTATGCGTTCAGAAAGAAACGGTTATCAGTCATTCCTTGCCATGGTAAATAAATACATTTATTTCCTCTTTCATCTGATTAGGTAACGCTGAAAGATTCCATTGTGTATGATTATTATTGTTTGGCATAAAGCGTTTATCTTTATTAGAATTTGATGCATATATTGATTGATTTTTTTGGTATGGTTGTGTTCTCTGAGCTGGATAGTTTATTTGCAAAGCTTTCATCGCCCTACTAGGCAACATATTCAGCGCATGCTTCAACTTGAAGTGGGCTTTTAAATTTCTCCACGAGTTTACAAGTCATCTCTCCTGGTGGTAACCTTGAATGTGATTGCTTCCTTTTATGTGTTTTCACACCCTCTAGGCTACTTGTATTGGAACTGATTGTTTCTTTGACCTGAAGTTTGACCTTTTGTGTTTGAGATTTCCTTCTTATCGATTGTTAAATTCTGTTTATTTCGATGTGTCTATTGATTGACGAATCACTGGAATACCAGGCTTCTAAAAATTCACAAGAGAAGAGGAATCCGAGAACAAAATCGCATTTAGTCAAGCAAACAACCACAGGGGAATTGGAAACTCAAGTTTATAGAAAATCAACTCACATAGACCAAGTACTGAATTACAACAGCAACAATCCAATAACACACAAAAGGAATTGTATACGAACACTGTTCAAGAGGGCCACGACTCATTGCAGCACTCCCACATTGACGAAAATTGAAGAAAGATATCTCATGGACGTCTTCCAAAAGAATGGATATTCACAGAATTCCATCAAAAGACATCTACCATCAAGTCAACCTATCAAATCAAAAGCCCCCAAGGAAAGCACAAAGAAAATCGCCCCACCATATATAAAGGACATCTCAGAAATCACTGCAAGACTCTTCAAACCTTTAGAAATTGACATAGCACACAAACCAACGAAATCACTTCACTCAGCTGGCTCTATGTCAACCAAAAGACTCAACAACATAAGAAGACAAAACCAACATCATCTACAAAATAAATTGTAACAACTGCGAAAAACACTACATTGTTCAAAGTGGACGTCCCTTTCATCTTCACATCCATGATCATAAGCTAGCCATCAAAAGACATGACAGCCACTGCATCAATCATGTCACTACATACAGACAAACATGGACGTCATTTCGACTGGAACAACAAACGTTCAAATATTAAACAGAGGAAGCACCAAAAATGCTAGGGAATGTTTTAGAAGCCTGGTGTTCCAGTGAATCGTCAACCAATAGACACATCGAGATAGACAAAATTTACCAAGTGATAAGAAGGAAACCTCACACACAAAGAGTCAAACTTCAAGTCATGGAAACAATCAGTTCCAATACAAGTAGCCTAGAGGGTGTGAGAACACACAAAAGCAACCAAGCACGACGTTGAAGGTCACCCACCCACAGAAATCTGAAAGCTCACTTCAACAAATTGAAGTATGCGCTGAAGATGTTGCCCAGTAGGGCAATGAAAGATTCGCCAGTAAACTATCCAGCTCAGAGAACACAACCACATCAAAATCATCCACCTGAGCAACAAATCTCCATCATATCTGACTGATTTTTTGTTTGAAATAAACTCTGTGCAAGTATTTTAAAATTGTTTTTGTAGATATACCTAATAATGACTTTGGCCAGTAAGCAGCTGATGAGAGGCCTACGAAATGAACACTGATAGTGCCATTTTATTCTGCTTTATTCATATTCTCATATTGCTGTTAAATGCTTCATAAAGTAAATCAACAGTATTTTACAGTAGGCAGTGATAAATAAAATACCGGAATGAAATAAACGTAACTTCGTAACAACTGAATTAGAAGAAGAGTATCGACTGCGCATAACTCACTTTTTCAGTGATGTGGCAGAATGAGTTTAAATGAAATAAAATGGTGTTTGTTTGAATTTCTGCAGATTTCGTTGCAGATTTTGACAAAAAGTAGCTCGCATAGATAAAAATGTTTGAAACCCCACTTAAGACATCTAAGTGAAGATGGAACTTAATTGGTGGATGGTGAATAGCAGTGGAATCCACCTCTGGACTATTTACGGAGTAGTCATACTGTGTATGCATAATTTCTAATTGATATATACAAATATAGTGATAGTTCAAAGTTTAACAGGTTTCTCCTAGTAAGTTCAGTGAGTTGCACCACTGACTTTGCATCTTCAAAAACAAAATGTTTATTTACTAAAAGTAACGAGTCACGTTGTACATTTAATTGATAGTTCACACTGGTGACTCAAAATTAAGTTAACCAATAGCACTGACTAAGTGATTCAAATTCACCTGAACACATGACATCTATGTAGACCGTTGCTCATCATCCTAAAATAAGCCCGAAGTGGCGAATTGGTTCTAAACGCCTGAATTTTCTTTTGGTAGTTGGACGGACTGGCAATACATAGACTCTGATTTCTTCGATATAATAGAGAAGATTTGTAGCTCAGGTGGATGATTTTGGTGTGGTTGTGTTCTCTGAGCTGGATGGTTTGGTTGCGAAGCTTTCATTGCTCTACTGAGCAACATCTTCAGCTCATACTTCGATGTGAAGTGAGCTTTTAGAATTCTCTATGAGTTTATTAGTCATCTCTTCTAGTAACCTTGAGCGTGATTGGTTGTTTTCGTGTGACATTTCATCCCCTAGTTTGCTTGTCTCGATGCTGGCTGCTTCTTTGGTCTGAATGTCGTTAGTCATTCCTTCTGCTAACCTTGAACGTGATTGGTTGTTTTTGTGTGACTTCTCATTTTCTAGTTCACTTGTTTTGGTGTTGACTGTTTCCTTGACCTGAAGTTTGACTTTGTTTTTGTGTGAATTTCTTCGTATGGATTGGTATATTTTGTCAATCTCTATGTGTCTATTGATTGCTGATTCATCTGAATACCAGGCCTCTAGGAATTCTCTGGCATTTTTGCAGTTCCCTTTGTCTAAGATTTGAACATTGTCCCAGTCGAATTGGTGCCCGTGGTTGTCTGCATGTAGTGATATGAGGGAGTGTATGTCGTGTCTTTTGACAGCTAGTTTGTGTTCGTGAATGCGAAGACGAAGAGGGCGTCCACTTTGACCAATGTAATGTTTGTCGCAGTCGTTGCAATTTATCTTGTAGATGACGTTAGTTTTGTCTTCTTTTGCCGTTGAGTCCTTTGGCTTACATAGAACTGAGTGTAGTGACTTTGTTGGTTTATGAGCGACATCAATTCCAAAAGGTTTGAATAGTCTTGCAGTGATTTCGGAAATATCCTTTATATATGGTAGGACGACTTTCTTTGTGTTTTCGCTGGTGGCCTTTGATTTGGTTGGTTGAGCTGGGGGTAGATGTCTTTTGATGAAGTTTCGTGGGTATCCATTTCTTTGGAAGACGTCCATATACCAATCCATACGAAGAAATTCACACAAAAACAAAGTCAAACTTCAGGTCAAGGAAACAGTCAACACCAAAACAAGTGAACTAGAAAATGAGAAGTCACACAAAAACAACCAATCACGTTCAAGGTTAGCAGAAGGAATGACTAACGACATTCAGACCAAAGAAGCAGCCAGCATCGAGACAAGCAAACTAGGGGATGAAATGTCACACGAAAACAACCAATCACGCTCAAGGTTACTAGAAGAGATGACTAATAAACTCATAGAGAATTCTAAAAGCTCACTTCACATCGAAGTATGAGCTGAAGATGTTGCTCAGTAGAGTAATGAAAGCTTCGCAACCAAACCATCCAGCTCAGAGAACACAACCACACCAAAACTCTGATTTCTTATTTGCTACTTGTATTTATTATTATTATCTTTCCATTGGGTTCCTGGTGAAACATAGGGTTTTAGCGACATATCTCCACTTCGTTTTGTTTTCTGCAGTCCTCTTCAGCTGGTCGCACGAATGCCTGTAGGCTCTCATCTCCTTCATGTCACCTCCGGACCCCGAATCATTGTTTCCCGTTTGAGTTCTGCTTGAGAGTTTTGGAGGCAGTTCTACCCAGCAGTCTCCTCACTGTGTGTCTAATGCATCAACAGGTTCTTGGTTTGTTCGTTCCCACAGTCTCATGTTGCGTATTTGTGATTTCCTTACTGGTATATACAGTTATTCAGATGAACTCACTTTCTTCTTTGTAATTTGTGGTATCAGTCATATGGCATGCAGTGGACTAGATTATAGACACGGTAAGAATACGTTATGTCAAAATAAGCCACGATAGTACAAGGAAATAGAATGCTATGTAATAGAGAAGATTTGTAGCTCAGGTGGATGATTTGCAATTAATAGTGTTCCCTGAGGTGGTTGGTTTAGTTGCGAAGCTTTCGTCGTCCTTCTGGACAACATCTTCAGTGCCATATTTAGCACAAAGTGAAATGATTTAAATTTCTTCATGAGTGATATAACTGCGTCTCCTGGTAACTATCTTTACATATGTATTGACCATTTTCCATTGACTTGGATTTTAGACTTTCTGGTTACCTGATTTAATTTTTATTAGTTGGTATATTTCGTCTATATTAACGTGCTTGTTAATTGCCTTTTTGTTTGAGTATCAGGCTTCTAGGAATTCCCTGGCAATTTTAGTGTTTCCTCTGTCTAAGAGTACCTACAAACGGTCTTCAAAAAAAATGGTTATCCACAAAATTTCACCAAAAAGTGTTTTAAGTCGAATCAAAACACCAACAAAAAACCATCATCAAAGACCACAAGAAAATTCATTCTACCATACATGAGAAGTATCTCTGAAGTAAAAGCTAGAATATTGAGACTGTTTGATATAGATATAGCACACAAGCCGGTCAAATCGCTTAATTCGATATTATGCATATCAAAAGATCCAACAGAAAAAGGGGATAAAATTAATACCATTTACAAAATAAATTGTATGAACTGCAACAAGCATTACATCGGCCAAAGTGGTCGTCCCCTTCGAATCAGAATCCAAGAATACAAATCAGCCGTGAAAAGACACGATATGTATTCTTTAGTATCAATGCATATAGACAATTATGGTCATCAATTTGATTGGGATAATGTCAAAATCTTAGACAGAGGAAACACGAAAAGTGCCAGGGAATTCCTAGAAGCCTGATACTCAAACGAATCAGCCAGTGATTAGCAAACACGTTAATATAGACGAAATATACCAACTAATAAAAATTAAATCAGGTAACCAGAAAGTCTAAAATCCAAGTCAATGGAAAATGGTCAATACATATGTAAAGATGGTTACCAGGAGACGCAATTATATCACTCATGAAGAAATTTAAATCATTTCACTTTGTGCTAAATATGGCACTGAAGATGTTGTCCAGAAGGACGACGAAAGCTTCGCAACTAAACCAACCAGCTCAGAGAACACTAATAATTACATAATGATATATTTATATCTATATCACATTTATTAAGGATCAAACACTGTCAGAATTCCCTGTTACTTGAGAGTAAGGTCTATTCCACTAGACATAAATTTTAATAACATAGTCCGTAGAATCACGTGGCACACCCATTGATGACACTTCTTCGCTGTCAGTTTGCTGATCTGGTTGTTGAACTGTTATTGAATAGGCATTTTCTGTAGGTTTCCTGAAGGACGATCAATTGTTATAATGGCTGGAGGGTCACCATAGCTAATGAGAACAGAATATAACAAAAAATATATGTATTTATCTGTATTAGCCTAGTAACAACGAAAAACAAGGACCAGCCTACAGTTCATTTATTCAGAAAATCAAGAGGTATTTATCGATTTTTATGTGCATTATTATTAGCGTTATTGTTAGCGGGGAAGCAACCTCTTCTGATTGGTTGTTTTCTTGCTGAAGGTTATTCTCTTATCTCTTTGTGGCCTTCTTCTTAGAAAATCAAGTCATATATCTGTGAATCATATTTCCAAACTTTAACTCCACTGTGATTGGTTGGTGATTTCCTCAAGGTTAAGCTTTGTTATTGTTTTTCGCATGACCCTGATTCGGGAAGTGAACGTTGACATAAATTGTTGTCTATAATTTTTGGCTTGCAGGTAGCTCTCATCACAGCCTTACAGGAAAATGTATTCGTCAGAAGTTTCACATTAGTGGTGTAATTTGTAGTGATATACAAGAGCTACAGCACTCATGTTTTGTCGGAAGAAAATATGGAAAATTTCTTAAAAGGGAATAGAAAGATCTTTCTTGACTTAAATTACTCTATTTTAATCACAGATATCTATTGTTATTATAAAAGTTTTTGTATTTCCCAATTAACGAAAAACAAAACGATATTGTTGTGTTCACTGACGTTTCGTTATTCGATGAAACTAGTAGCTTTATCAAAAGTATTATTAAACCAGAATTTACAAAATCTCAGCTTATATATAACAACTTAATCATCTTTCCTCAGCATGGGTTATTTTTGCGTTGTCGAATCGGCCAATCGGTAAAGATAACAAAACCATATGTAGATTCTTGGATTCGATCTTTTTCATTTCTCCAGGTTCCCAGTGGAACATAGGACTTCAAGCTAGAGGCTTGAAGTTTCGGTAGGAGGTTGCTAGCCTCATGCCCAACCTTTCCTATTTAACAGCTTTATTTCTGTCTTAGTGAGGTAAAGGAGTGCGTCTGTGGCCGGTGATCGAATCCCGGACCATGTGCATGGTCGGCGAGTGTCCTAACCGATGTGCCACCGACGCACGTGTATGAAAGTATAAAAGCAGCGTGTATATAATGGAGTTGCTTATCACATTCCTGCTGATTTTGTCATGTTATATACCCACCGCCCAAATATTTTTTCACACTGTCTAAAGGGAACTGCGTTTGGACATATATAAAGATCTATTGTGCTTAGATTAAGTACATATTCATTGAATATTATTATTTATTATTTCAAAATGAAATTCAAAATAGTGTTTTACATGAGTTTAGATGATTTTAATTGATGCTTTGATCACTCTTATTTTAGATCTTTATACGATAACATTGTGCGGTTTAGGGTGGTTATTTGCCCTACTTTTCAATATCCCATCACTGATTTTCTTTCAAATATCCCAGTCACCTCGATTCGGTGTACAATGTAGCATTTCTTGGCCACCTTTATATTGGAAGGTTAGTGTCTTTTGTCTTAGTAAACAGTAATTCGTATTGCTTTACTAAAGTATGCATGATTCCTTACTAAAATCTGAGAATCGATTGAAAAAAAACACATTGGAGAAGAACAGCATAGATCCATTTTAGTTTGTAGGTTCTCTTCAGCTGCTAACAAACTGTAACATTTTAAATACTGCATATCATACGATTTTTACACAGTTTTGTTTACCATGATCCTTGTGTTTTTTATCACTAGAATGTTGTGACATGATGCTTTCTTAGAGGAGTGCTTCCTATCAATAAACAAAATTATGTTAAAATCGTATTATAACTAATTTTACAGGTTCTTACAGGAGTAAGACAAGGCTGTCCTATATCACCCATGATATTCCTAATTGTGGTGGACTAGATTATGCGGCAGATTGCATGTGAGGAGTGATCTGAACTTTGCAAATAATTTGTGTTTAATGACACAAAACTCGAAGACCTACGCAAGAAAACCAACAAACTAGCAGAAGAGGTAGACAGAAAAGACAGGATATCAAGTTAACTTAGAGAAATCGGAGGTGAAAGCGATAGTCAACCGACAACAGCAACCAGTAGCAATCACTATCAACAGGAAGAATTCGAGAGCGGCCGGTTTCTTTACTTACGGAGGCAACTATAGGCCGATGGCATGGATGAAGATGTCAAAACCAAAATCAGTCAGGCAAGACACTCTGAAATCAGACTGGAAATCTGCTGCAATCGGCATAAGGAATAGGAATTCGGATTTTCAGCGCTGATATCAAGTCACTTCTTTGTATCAACATTTTTATCAATTTTGTAAAAACAGCAGTCTTCGCTAGCTGGGTATTAAAGACCAAATGGCCAGTGGAAAGAAATATCAACAAGAAACTCTGGAAATGAACCAGTAAAAGACCAATTAATCAATAAATATGTAAAAGAAAATGGCAATAGATCGGATATATGTTGTGGAGACCAATGAGTGACATTGCGTGCCAGATCCTTGAGAGGAATTCGAACGGGAAATGATGAGTGTAGCGTTCTAGAGTCATTGTGTCAAGAGGAGATGAGAGACCACGGAAAGTACTGAAACCCACTTGAGATAGGACAAAATGTAGACGTGCTAATCCACTCGGAACCCAGGGGCACAATAATAATAGTAATACAGGTCTTACGCTGCTGTGTTTGCTTTCCCTCGTTTCAGTTATTTTGGTTACTCTAGGCATTCGTGTAGTGGTTTTGACACATGAAGTTTTACTTTAGTCCAGCTATCACAAAAATAGTCTTCAATAATTCGCCATCAAAAGATAAAATATTATAACAGAAAGACAGGATCACTAAAAGAAACTGAACTATCCAGCTAACATATCGTGGGTGTTCACATAAAGTAATTAGTAGGAGACGAGGTTAGCTAATAAACTCAGAAACTCGTCGAAGACATTGGCTAGCGGTCGCGATATGTCGTGAATTGGCAAAAGTTAGAATTCATGGGCCATTGGATCTGGTCTACCAGCTCGCCTTGTAACTAGAAGGTCCTGGGTTCGAACCCTACTGAGGTTGGTGCGTACTGATGAAGAATCCCAAACTAGGCTGACGAAACAGCTGTCCAGTACTCCCAGTTTTTCCAATGGTTTTCTAACCCATGTCAGCTCATGATGAAATCCTGTAACCAAACTCTGAAACACCATCCAGTACAGTAAGCCACGATTAAACCACTCATTAAATGAATAACTTTTCCTTCGATACTTAATATGGATTCAGAACGTAGGAACAAAATGATTTTAGAGAATTTATGTTGGTATGATTATCCTATCACATCCTTTACTGCCGTTGTATTCACACAGCTGGATGATCTGACTGTCAGCCTCCATTTCCCTTCACATTATTATCTTTGACCTTAATTCCACTATGATAGCAACTATTGAAATTCTGTATGGATGAGAAAGAATATACCTTTTATTTTCATACCTACGAATGCAAAAAGACAGTCAAAAGAAATGAAATGCATTTTCTCTAGTTGATACATTTAGGAAATAACGGACGTAAAATAGGACAGAGAAAATGTGAAATATCTGAACTTTAAATCTGTCCTTAGATGTATACATACGTGCATTCTGTATCTAGTAAGATATCCAGGAAGATTTGCACATAACTTATTCCATGTCTTTAAAAATGATGTGTATGTCGAAGCGTACTATAGGACATAAGATATAATGTGTTTATGAGTATAAGTAGGATGTAAGAATTTGACGGTGTTAAAGTATTGGTTTGTAGGGATTTGATTGATTGGTTACAGGATTTCATCATAAGGGGACATCGTTTAGAGAACCATGGAAAACCTGAGAGTACTGCCAGACAGCCGTTTAGTCCTAGATTGGGACTCTTCACGGTACGCAACCACCTCAGTGGGGTCCGAACCCCGGACCTTCCCGCTACAAGGCCAACGAGCTCGTAGACCATTAAGCCAGTGGGACCCGATCCAATGACCAGCCCATGAATTCTAACTTCTGCCAGTTGACGACATAGCGTGACCGCTAGCCAATATCTTCGGCGAGTATTTGTCCCCACGCCCGACCTGCTGCACCTTACTGGTCACGACTTCACACTAGAACCCAGGTAACTACCTACCTGAAAAGGGCCAGTTGCCACTTAGTATCAAGTAAGTATAATAGTTTTTGAATTTGTTGCATTAGATCTCCCAGTATGATTTTTATCAGCTGTTGATATTCAAAGTATATTTATCTATCAACAAAATACTGTCGGGAAAATAGACTGAAAATTGTGTCAGGTGTTGGTCTCCAGGGATTTAATTGGTTACAGGAATCATAACGAGTTGAAATCATTTAGAGAACCACTGGAAAACCTGAGAGTAATGGGCAGCTGTCTCTCCTTAGTTTGAGACTATTCAGAGAGACGCACTTGTTGGAGGTTGAAATCAGGACCTTCCGGTTACGAGGAGAGCTCGTAGATCATTCAGCTACTGGGACCCAACTCATTTGCCAGTCCATGTATTCCAACTTATGCCAATTTGTCATATATATTTTTTGCAACCTCTAGGCAGGGTCTATCAAGCTAGGCGAGTGGAGAGTTACTCGCCTGTGACACTGGCTGGCGGTCGCTCTAAATATATATCACGAATTGGTAGAAGTTGGAATTCATGGGCCTTTGGGTCGATTCTCAGTAGCTTTACGTTCTATAAGCTCGCCTAGTAACCGGAAGGTCCTGGATTTGACCTCCGATGGGTGCGTAGTGCTTTAGAGTCACAGAATAGGACGAAACAGCTTTGCGGTACTCCCTGCAGGTTCTACACTGGTTCGCTGGCTGATGTTAACTAGTGATCAGTCTTGAATGTTGTATCTCAAACATTCATTAAACAATTCTTAATTTCTTGGAACAGACACATACAGGTTTAGATTGCATCCAGAATTTTTTGAAATTATTCACATAAGTAAAACATTAACATAGTGTTTACAAATGGTAGTTACTAAATCGTATGGCTAGAAAAAAAGTTACCTGAGAATTCTTCTCTTTGACACAAATACTTGACAAAAGAAACATCGTGCATAGATGTGAAAGTCATATATTTTCAATTGTTGGTTTGCAGGGATTTGATCACAAAGTGAATTCATTTAGAGGACCAGTAAAATCCAGGGATACTAGAGGGCTGTTTCCTCCCTGTTGCGGACTCTTCATCAGTCCTCAACCATGGCCCCATAAGGTGTTCAGCCTACGAGATGAACTTGTTGAATGTGAAGCTACTGGAACCGAATCAAATAGCCAATCGATCTGCTTTCCTCCAATTAGCAGAATTTCTGAATTTTTTCAGAGGAATTACATTGGATTACAGTTCTGCAGCATCAAAATAACAATTCAGTGAATATCAGGAAAATTAGGAGATATAATAATACAAATGCGTGATTTTTAGTCTTCACTGTAGGTCAGGGCAGTAGTGGCGCTTGAACTTTCTTCCTCTGCACACAGAGCACCGGTTGTTTGAGCGACTCGCGGTAGCCTCTGCTGTTTGGAGTATGTGGTGCCTCGATGTTTTTGGCACTCGGTAGATGATAGAGAAGGATTCTTCAATGGTGGCTGGCTTTGTGGCTGGTGTGCACCAGATGGTCCAATATCGAACTGTTAGTGGTTTTCACTACACCTTTACTTAGCCATAGTGGGAGATGTTCTCGAGAGAGCACAAAAAATCAAGTTCCTAGAGCAACGGTCGATATAAGTCCCTCCACAAGCACAGTTGAATTGGTAGATACAATTAGAAGTGGCTAACTAGTCTAGGTACTTCATCTTTCAGTCGAGAAATCACCATCGGTCGTGTAGAAAATAAGATTTGTAGTTTGTCAGCATTAAAAGTTCTTTGAACTCAATTTCTTAACTTCTTTGTAATCATTTCGCTAGGTATATCAGCCTTGAATTGTAGTCGCATGTATAAAGACTTCTTGATTGCGAATAGTGAATAGTCTTTTTCAAATTTCCTGGTCATTTGTTTCCTGATGAATTTGTCTGGATAGCTATTTTCAATCAAGTTATCATTTAAAATCCTTAGTTCATCTTCAATTAACTCTTCTGAGCATATAGCTCTTACTCTGTGGCTGAGGGTCCTTACTGAATTTTATTTTGTACTGGATGGGAAGGAAGCTTTGAAAATGTGTATATTGTCTTGTTCATGTGCTTCTCCTATGCAAATTTCTCTTTATACTACCATCTAGTTTTCTTGTAGTGAGGACATTTAGGAAGGCAACTGTGTTTTGGGATTCTTCTTCGCACGTGAATTTCATAGCAAAATGTACTTCATTGAATTGAGTTATTATTGCATTCCT
Organism: Trichobilharzia szidati; assembly: GCA_944472155.2. NCBI lineage: Eukaryota > Metazoa > Platyhelminthes > Trematoda > Strigeidida > Schistosomatidae > Trichobilharzia > Trichobilharzia szidati. The sequence continues at coordinate 48,330,298 of OX235272.1, read as the reverse complement.
ATCTGAATTATTATCACAAAGAATGAAGGTGTCATCCATATACTGGCAATAAAACGAGAACTTTCTGATGAGGTTGTACAAAGGTTCATTTTCTAGTTTCCTTAGAAAGAAATCAGCCAAAATGGGACTCAATGGGGGGAGCCCATCACCACCCTGTCTACTTGTCTGTAAAGTGTGCCATCAAATTTGAAATTTACATATCATGGTACACCTTAATAACAATTCTTTTAGGATTTCTGTCAGGATGCCAATATTTATCGACTGGTTATATACTTGTTCACATATGTAGTTAACTGTTTCTACTAAATGTGCATTTATGAATGAAGATGTTATGTCCAGAGATATCATGGTTTTGTCCTTAATATTAATATCTTTGATTTTGTCTACGAATTTCAATACATCTTTGACGCTCTGTTTCACTGTCTACTCATGCAAAGGTTTGAAAATATTTACTAACAATCTAGCTAGAGTATGGTAGGGCGAATTTCGCATATCAAGTATTGGTCTTAACGGTATCCCCTGTTTATGTACTCTAGGTAGGTCATACACTGTTGGCATTTATGTGCCAGTTGGCCTAATTTCTTCATATAAACTCTCAGGAAACATCTGTTCCTTCCTTAGTTTCTTCAAACATCTGGTTAATTTATTCTCTATTTTGTTATTGACATCTTTCTTCTCTTCAAGTTTTTGAAACTTCTTTGAAACTTGAATATACCATTCATCCTTTTAATATGATCACTTCTATCAAGGTGGACTACTCCTGATCCTTTGTTAGTTTTTTTGATAATCAGTCTTTCGTCATTTATCAGTTTCTTTATTTCTTCTCTGGTCTCCTTTATCAAGAAACTTTTACTATCTATCGTATTTGATGTTTTTGTAGTGATAACTAGACTAGATTTGAAGCGTTCGAGTTACAGAGTGGACAATGGAACTAAATCCCTTGTCTGACTAAATAGGTTGTCAAATTCTCTGTCAGTATCTACTTTATTGACCATTCTTTTGAAAAAAGGTTTAATGGGCATTTTTAATCAGTTGAAATATGATAAATATTAGTAATAAATTTCAGTTTAGGTGATGTTTAAATAATGGTATCATGTTGGATTCGAACCAAATGTCTGTATTTTACAAGGAATAGAGACTGAGCTAAAAGACTGACTATTATAGTTTTCAGTAAATTGAATATTCCCACAATTCACTCAGAACAAAGTAGTTAGAGAGAACAATTGTTTTCAATAAATTCCTCTTCAGGCTCTACAATTATAAATCCATTAATATAAGCATACAATAGCCAGCAAAGACAAATTAGAATCACATCAGAAAGTGTATTGTGGAACAAGTATAAGATGGGATGGAACAATAGTCAGTTAGTTTTTTAATATGTATGGTCAATGAGAACATGAGATACAATGAGATAAAATAATTGAATTTAATGATGTGTGTGTGTGTATATATAGATATAGTCAACAAAATACAGGTTTCGGGAGTTAGTGTAATGAGGGTGTGTGGGACAATATGAAAATAAACTAACGAATGGGGCGGACTACACTAGGTTGAAAATAACGACAATGAGAATGATGGTAAAATAATAACGATAATGTGGTGTCAAATTAGGTGTGGTATTGGTGAATGATCGTCAAATAATAATAATAATGAATACAATGAAGTGGAATGAACAGGATTTTGTAAATACGATAACAAGTTAGAACAGCACTACTTAAACCTAAGGTAATAAAATCATAAGAAAAGTCAAGAAATCATAAAAGTCGAAAATGAACGTTTGTCAGTGAAACAAAGGAACAGAAGAAGAAGAAAAGAAAATTGTGATAGGAATTTAAAGTGCTAAGGTTTATGGAGGATTTGTTGGCTTTATTGTAGGCCAAGGTACAAACATAGAGGTTGAACATACTTCTTCTGCATACAAAGAGTTGGTCTTCTGGTATCAATTGCAACTGCTTCAGCTACTGATAGAAGATGTAGTTGAGCTCCTCTAGATAGATTACTAGGAACGCGGTAAATAACTGAGAACACCTGGTCAAGTTTTATCGAGTGTCCGGTATCTACCAAGTGGGTTAAGACTGCACTATTTACGCATTTGGTTACACCTTTACTCAACCATACAGGTACATGTTCACGTGCGCGCATGGATAAAGCCCACTGAGTACGGCCAATGTAACTAGCTCCACATGAGCAGTTGAATTCATACATACACATTGATGAGGCCATCTTTAGTAATTTATCCTTGATACTGTGTGAGTACTGTTATGAGAAGTTGAGTACCAGTTTAGCTGCAGAAAATGTTCTATCTACTGCTCTGTTAAGTAGACATTTTAGAATATCAGTTGCAATTTCCCTTTTGCAACTTAACTTAAGATACAAAGGTTTCTTGTCTACGGTATCCACCTTTACCTTATCTCTAGGTATTGACATATACTTTTTTAGGAAGTTCTCTGGATTTCCATTTTCTTGCAGTGTAAGTTTCATTCTTCCTTAATGCATTCCTCTGAGCACATGCGTTTTATTCTATAGCTAAGACACTTAACTAAGTTTCTTTCGTATTGAATCAGTGTGAAGCTATGAAAATGGGTGTACTGACCCGTTCTTTCTGAATAATTTCCTTTGTAGATATCCGTCTGTCTTCATGGTAAGGAGGACGTCTAGGAAAGGTAAACTGTTATTGTCTTCTTCCTCATATGTAAAATGAATAGCTGGGTGAACACTATTAACAGCATTCAGAAGCTCTTGTTTATTAAGATTTCTATCACAAACGATGAAGGTATCATCTACGTATCGACAATTATAGTCAAGCCGTTTAATCATGTATTTGAGTGCACCATTTTCAAGCTTTGCCAGGAAAATATCCGCTAGCGTAGGGCTCAGAGGTGATCCCATGGCAACACCATCAACTTGTCTATAAAAACCATTGTTGAACATAAACTGAATATCCATAGTGCATTTAATTATAATTCGCTGACTTTTTCCGTTGGGATTCCTACATCTATCTTTCGTTCAACCAGTTGGTCACATATGTAGTTGACTGTTTCGAGCAGTGGGACGTTGGTGAATAATGATGCTACATCCAGTGACATCATTTTCTTTCCCTTTACATTCAGGCTTTTGGTAGTTTCCACAAAGCTAAATACGTCTTTTACACTGAATTTGACTAATTCGCGATTAATGGTTCTAGTGCCTTTACCAACCACTTTGCTGTAGAATGATAAGGCGATTGACACATATCTAAGATGGGACGTAGTGGTACTCCCGGCTTGTGGACTTTCGGTAAACCATAAAGTCTTGGTGTGTGCGTGCTCGAGGGTTTCAATTCGTCGAGTGTATCCTTAGGAATCAGATTACTCTCGACTAGTGAATTTAGTGTCTTAGCCATTTGGCGTTCGGTTGCCTCAAATAAGTTAGGATTTATGAATTCCGCGTTCAGCTTATTGATTCTCATTTGTAAATACGTATGTGCTAATTACACTAATATTCTCATTTCTCTTCATCTTCCTCTTCTTCTCACAGATCTATTTAGTGGTTATGGTCGTACTGATTTTCTTCATACCTGTGCTTATAATAATTTTAACTCATGCAATAATTATAAGAACAATATGGAACGTTAAAAGTTCTATACCTCGTAATAACATCTATGCACAAGGAAATTTCGCGAATAATATAAATAATGAAGATAAGCGTTCAAAATTAGTTCAAAATGATGATGGAATAGGATATTCTAGAGCATCAGAGCCTAATACAGAAGCTAATAATCATTTTCAGCATAAAGTGATTCCACGTGGCACAGATCAAATGAAGACAAATGGTCGGGAATGTCTATCAAGTAATATGCATGATGATGCAACTGCAACTATCAGCTGTCAAGAAACAAAATCACATTCTATTCCTCTAACAAAAAATAATCATTCACTGTTTGTCCGGAATAAACTAGACTGTAATAGTGTTTTTTCACGAGCAAAAATGAAATCTATTCAGCTGACTTTTCTAATTGTTGCAGGTGAGATGAAATTTTTACTACATTTTCTGGGGATTACACAATTTTTTTCTTGTATTCCTTTACGTTACCAATGGAATGTAGGGCTTCAGGCTAGAGTTTTGAAGTTTCGGCAGCAGTGGTGTTTATTTTTAAGGGATGGAGTTGCTAGCCTCATGCCTAACCTTGTCTCTTTACCAGTCTTAACACTGGTTTAACGAGGTAAGGAAGCGAGGCAGTCGGGGATAGAGCCTCGAACCACCTGCGTGGTTGGCGAGCATTCTACCGCTGTGCCATCGACGCTGGGATTACGCAATAGATACTGAAATTCACACTATTATTTTTATCCCATATTTTGTGACAATATTTGTATAAGTATATACATATATATTCACGTACACCAATAAATATGGCTACAGAGGCAGTCAGAAACGAACTAATTCCTGACCAAGAGCTCGAACTTAGAACGAAAGTGCCACTTGATGACATAATGCTGGGAGTGCACCTATGCCTGACTTCCACAGTATTTAAATTGCTCCAAGGGAAAATATTCGAACAAACTGAGGGAGTTCCCATGGAGTCACCAATATCCCCGGTTGTGGCAGATATATTCATGGATAGGAAAAAAACATAGCGATTGAAACGTTCCGCTCCACCCCAAAAGTATGGTGGAGGTATGTAGATGACACATTCACTGTACTTAGAACACAAGATATAGATAAATTTTTCGAACACCTTAGCTCAAAGGTAGAGGCAATTCAATTCACTTATGATTTGAAAAGTCAGGAAGCAGAGCTTCCGATGTTAGATTGCAGCGTAAATAGGAAAAAAGATGGTAAGTTAAACACTAGTGTTTACAGGAAACCCACACATTCAAACAGATATTTGGACTTCCGATTATCCTATCCTATGTCAGTAAAAGTAGGATTGTTGAAATGTTTAAATAATAGAGCACAAAAACTAAGTAGTACGAAGGAAAGTCTAAGACAGGAAGTGAGACATATAAGAGGAGTTGTGAAACTTAATAATTACCCCAATAAATTAGAAAGTATGTAGGGAAATGTAAAAATAAAATAAATAGTGATAGCAATAATAGTAATAGTAATATTAATGACGACATGCATTTCAAACATGCGCGGTATAATGACAACACTAACAATAAGGAATCTAAATCATCAGCAGTAATTCCATACAAAGAAAGAACGTAGAATTCTTAACAATACAGGAATAAAAGTGGCTGGCATTCAAACCATCCACAAACTCAATTAGAAACAAGCTTTGTCGGTTAAAGGATCAATCTTGTGGAGCCAATTAAACAAAACAATTTAGTTTATCTAATACCCTGCCTGCAATGATTGTCAGGTCAAATACATAGGTCATAGTAGTAGAACAGGGCTCAGTCAGTCAGACTGGCCGAGCATAAAAACCTAGTCAAATCTAGATCAGTTGACCCGACACGTAGATAAGAAATCTAGAGAATAGTTCAGCTATAGCAATCGCTACATGCATTTACACAACCATACAATAGGTTGGCTGGCATAGGATGACAGTTTTAAAATCTAATGTAGCAGCAGGGTGGAGGGAGAGATTGATATCGGAGGCTTTATTTATCGAATCAACTGCAAATACGTGTAATAGGAATGATTCAACACCTGTCCAGTCAGATCTTTGGAAAATCCTACTGCCCCAAACGACGACAAATAGGAGAGGACCAAGAAAACTATAAAACTCAAGTTTCGAAGTCGTGTGATCATAATTGATGAAATGATCATGAACAATAAATTTTGTTCGAAACTGTGCCATGCAGTAAATAATACTGTTTCACTGTGTGATAGATCTGCTAAACAAACTAACGTGGAATTACTTACTACCACAGTGCCTAAGTTTTACATATATACATATGTAAAACTTACAACTTAAAGTATGTTTCCAACTTCTTGATTATTAATAAATGTGGAAAACTTGGGCATTATGACATTAACTAATCCCATATGAATTTGTTTATCACATATATAACACACAGTGGAGTGGTGTTATTTACGCTGTTAAGCTCTTGTGTTTGTGGTTTGTCTGAATCCTAGGGCATTGTGCACATTTCTAAAGTGGGGGGGAGGAGAAATATCCACAGAAATGTATATTTGCTGCAGATGAACAGCAGTGGGTTACTTGAGACATTATAGACTACTGTTTTGCTTGAAGACACTGCAATACATTTTTGTCCAGGAACACATCTTGATTCTTTCATATAGAGTTTTGTCGCTACAAGATGGAAAATATTCAACGTTTCTTTGGAAAGAATATATTTTTGCATACGACAGTTTCGAATAATCTATTTAAATACAACTTAAGCAGAAATAAATAATTAGAAGCACTAATAGTGATTGTAAATTTCCACCTGTGTTCTTCAGACAGAACACAGACAAAAATTCTGGCAACTTATAATTAGTTAGGCAAAAGATATTTACGTCATAGACCATTTGTTAGTTTGGTTTGCCTTTGTATTGCCCATTACGAAGGTTAATCATGTTTGTTAAAAATTACTTCTAGAACGTGATACTATCTGGTCAATGTACACCAGATTGCCTTCTTCTTTTTTTATTCTTCTAATGCATAAAATAAAGTAAGTTGCTTAAGTGTTTCATATCAAAAATGACTTTTCAAAATGCTTAAGTCAACTCTACCACTATAATAAACCAAATTACGAATGAATGAAATATCTATTTGGTCTCGGTGTGTGAATTTTCATCAACTCTCTTCGCCTTAATGCTTATCTAACTTTTAAAATGAGTTCATAATGAACACACCCCTGTCATGTGTTTGATATCTACATCTGGTGAGATTACAGTGACATGATAAGTTTAGGGAAATTGAAATCTTTTGGACTTATTCAGAAAGGAAAATAATTAGAAGGCAGTATGTAAGAAGCGTGTCATAACTGCATTAAGAATAATATACGAAATCTTTAACTATCTTACTGTTGATATATGATTAGTAAACTTTACTGGCAATCGGAAGTCCTATCTTTGATGCTCCTTCTGCCAACCTGTTGCTTTTCACTTGCATATCTTCCAGCTTGTGGGAAATCAGACATATATAATCGGCGAAATCCATATCCTCCAAGTTTTTCGTGTGGGCCGATTTTATGCCTGTCTCCTCGTTGCCCAATATCTGTCTGTCACATTATCCAGTCTACCGCAATCAGGAAAATCATTGGAGATAGTAGGCAGCCAGCTTGTCTTACTCCCTTCTTCACTTCGAAGGGTTCCATGAGTTTCCTGTTGTGGATTACATGGAATGCAGCATTGTCCTACAACTGTTGGATGAGATGTATAATTGTCGGTGGCACCCTTGATAGTAGCGAAGTAGTTGCCAAATCACCTCTCGATCGACGCTGCCCTGTCAAAGGCCCTTTCAAAGTCGATGAATTTGAGTGAGGTGGAGAGCTGACTACCATTCCAAGCTCTGTTCAATGATGATCCGTAGTGTTGCAATTTGATCGATGTATGATTTGTCCCTCCTGAATCCAGCCTGTTCCGGTCGAAGTTTTTCATCCAGGGCGTGTTTGATTCTCTCTATGATGATGTGGCTTAGTATTTTGCTTGGGATGGACAACAGCACAATGCCGCGCCAGTTCTTGCATTGACCTAAGTTCTCTTTCTTTGGCACTTTGAATAAGGAGCCTTTCTTCCAATCCTCGGGTACCTTGCCCTCTTTCCACACCCTATCCAGTGGTGGTGTCATCAAGTCCGCTGATGTCTCTGGGTCCATTTTCAATGCTTCTGCTGGGATTCCGTCTGATCCTGCTGCTTTTCCAGTTCTTAGCATCTTGATTACCTCCAGGATTTCTGTTTTCGTCCACTGGTAGTTCTGCCTGCGCTGTTGGTATTATTGGGCACGTTGTAGGTGGCGGTCTATTTAGGAGTCTTTTGAAGCATTCAGCCCAGTGTTTGCTTTGCGCCACCTCATTGGTGACTGACTTTCCACTGTCATCCTTCACTGGCTCAATTCGAGTTGAACTTTAACCCGATAGGAACCTAGTTGTTTGCTAGAGTGTTCGAGGTCTCCTTTGCCTGCACTGCGGCTTGTTCTGCTTCACTTGCCATAGCTTCATAATATTTTCTTTTGTCTTCCCTGACACTCTTCTTTAGGCTTTTGTTCAGTGTATTGTAGCTTGCATTCAACTCCTGTTTTTGTTGCTCGTCGATGCACTGGAAAATCTTTTGTTTCACCATCCTTCTCTCTTCTATTAGTCTCCATGTGTCTGTAGTGAGCCACTCTTTTTCCTGTCTCTTCTTCCTGCCTAGAACTTCCATGAAGGTTTGACTCCACTCTGCTTTCAGGCTGTTCCAGTGTTCTACACTACCTGTTTTGTATTTAAAACAATCTCTTGACTCTATGGCTACCTAACGGCACTGTTCAAGTAATTTTGAATTTTTGATATCCTTATTATTGAATGAAACCATAGAGATTTCAGCAACGAATCATCGTGTTTTTGCTGTCTTTGTAGCATTTTATGCCTGTGCGTTTCTGAAAGAAGTTTGAGAGAGCTATACCTTACAACTCAGAGATCGGTTTCCTGCCTTCTGATCACGATGAGTCGGTTTTAATCTCTACAGGTGTAAGGATGTCACACTGGTTTCCAATATCCCACTGATCTTTCAGGAAGGTTGTATGAGGTTTATCTTCAGATTTTGTCTTCAAAGACTGGAATCTCATCGCATCTAGGAAAGCTAATGGTGGAATTACTTTACGTTCAAAAAATTTGATAATCGATTCAAAATGATCGGTTACTTTCTTTGTGTTTTTTGCACGGAATAAACCTAATGTTGCTACGAGGTTTAGAAGAAAGGGAAATCAAAAACTAGCTGGGCAAAGTTAAACCTTAAGCACCGCCAACTACCAATCAGCGAATGACCTCGAACTCACCAATCACGTGAATGAGGCATTTTTGTGTATGGAATACATATATTTATGAAAAAATTGCATAAAATCTGTATAAAAGTGTTACAGAGGATACCTTTCTCTCACATGTGATAAAATAGTTCTCAGTTTTAGGTTGGAGCATCAACTGAGTATAATTCCATTGTGGATAAAATTTATTTCGATAAAGTTTCATAGTGTTATACAGTAATATTTACTGGGCAATAGATTGTGCTCGAAACATCATCAGTAGATGTTACTGTATAATACTGTGAGAATTTATCAAAATAGATTTTACTTACAATGGAATTATACTCTAAAATAGTGCACAAGTTTTATTCTTATATCAACAGAGTAATTTAACCACATCCTAGGCATGTAATTATTCAAGTCTCCTAACCCTAACAATAACCCTAATCTTTCCTAACGTGAAAATATGCCTAATCTAAACCTAAGCTAACCTGAACTAACGCTAATGCAGCCTTCAATAGGTTAACCTAACCCTAACTTGCCATTGGCCTAAACCTCAACTTAATCTTTCCAAAAAAAACTAAGCTGAAACTTGTCAGATATCCCATTTAATAGCATATCACTTCAATGAACTTATTTTATTGGTGACGACAACATTATTTGCCAGGTTTCACTAACTTGCTCAATGAGCGTTTCAAGGTCATTGGTGCGGTCGCACTCCATTGGTAGTTAGTGGTGCTTAAAGTTTGGCTTGGTCAATTATTGTTGTTGGTAATGCGATTTTGCTGTAATTGTCTTCTCTGAGCTGGATGATGTATTTGTAAAGTGTTCGTTAGCTTTCCAGACAACATCTTCAGCGTATACTTCAATTTGAAGTAGATTTCACAATCCCACTAAGACAGTATCTAGTTGCTTATTTTTTATTTTCTTCTAATAATTATGACACTTCAATTGTTTTTTTTCAAAATGACAAACTGTGATAGTATTATTTATCCAGGAGGGACATTGTTGCTTTCCTTTTCAGTTTTCATTGCATGCTGGCTACCTTACATGCTATGGAATTTTGTTATTACTCTCGGTGGTATTCAAAGGATGCAACTTTCATTAAGGTATACATCTGTTGTATTCAATGTGAGTTGTTGTATTATTTTATGTTTAATGATAATGCAATATTGGTTACAGGATTTCATCATGAGCTAACATTGGTAAGAGAACCATTAGAAAACCTGGGGTAACTGGACAACTGTTTCGTTCTAGTTTGAGAATCTTTATCAGTACGCACGCACTGGGGTTCGAACCCAGGATTTTCTGGTTACAAATTGAGCTCATAGACCACTAAGCCAATGGGACCCGATCCAAAGGCCCATAGCGGTCGCGCTATGTCGTGAATTGGTGGATGTTAAAATTCATGGACAGGCTATTGGATCGGGTCCTAGTGGCCTTGTGGCGGGAAGGTCCTAAGTTCGAACCCCAGTGGGTGCGTACTGCTGGAGGGTCTCAAACTAGGACGAAATATCCATCTCTCTCAGGTTCTCTTAGCAATGTCAGCTCATGATGAAGTCCTGTAACCACTCAATCAAATCCCTACAAACCAATACTTGAATGACGGTATAATATATTTTGGCTTTTATACTGATGAAAAGTTGGGAGATTATATTTGATTATCTGGTTGATCACTGTGATTTTGATGAATAGCGGAGATGTGGTATTCAATAATTCTAAAACTCTGGTACAGAGACACCGTACATATATTATTAGTATTACTATTCATTTTCTTTGTCCAAAGTGGAGCATGGAGCTTGATCAGTACAGCTTCATTGCACTCCCTTCATTCCCACCAGTTTAAACTAGCTCGGTGATTACCTAAAAGTAATAATTTCCTATTCATCAAACGATATCCTTCATCCTACCCTAGTTTGATAATAAAAGTGTTCTGTACTGTGACGACTGGATTGTACATTTTGAATTCTACTGTAGTCATCATGAATCCAAATGGAAAGTGTAGCCGTTGATAAAAAGAAATGCCTGTCATCTGATGATTCAAACAAATTAGTACAAATTTACACCTATAATTGTCTCTTTGTACAGCTTTACCTTCGACATATAAAGCAGAAAAACAAAACAAATGACTCTGTGTGAGAGTTATATACTGGATAATAGAGGCGATGCCAGATGATTTACTTCTCATGTCTCACAAACTCGATGATATAAAAGCGTGAACGAACAAACCGAAGGATGAGGCAGCCAATACAGGCGGATGTTTAAAAGATAATATAATTGAAGACACCAAGTGATCAGCAACAACAGCAACAAGTACCAAACATTATCAATGCTTGAAACCTAGATGAATGTTTCTCATCCACTTTCACAGACAGTAACTTTTCCAATACAGGCAATACGGATGCGGACGTCAAAGCTACTCAAGACTGAATCAGGAAATCAAGATAGATGTTCATTAATCTGAAATAAATGTGAATTTGTACAACATATATTAGAAATAATAAGGATTCCACTGTTCACCACACTAATGTTAAGTCAATGCACCTAAACTATTTCCAGAAAATTCCAACCTTTGCTTACTTCCCTATATTGAATATAAGAAAACTGATCGACCAAAAAGAATAAAACAAGCAACAAAGCAGGTTAATAAGGCAGGGTTCAGCGAATTCATCAAATTTCGGTAGAACCCATCAGCTGAATACTCTACATACACGGATATATATATATACTATTGAAATTACATTGAGAGATATAAGACTGATAAGCAAATAAACTAAACTGAATTAGCCGTGCAGAAAGACAGGTGCGAATGTTTTCCAGGTCACGTTCAAATAGATAAGAGGAGAGCGACTAGGAGAGACTGAAATTAAAATAAAATGCATTACGCTTCAATTACATCACTTAGATAAACAATTAGTCATTAGAGAATATATCAAAAATTGCAGACGTAGAAATATCAATAGCATTAGTTAGAATAATAATAACAATAACGATAATAATAGTGTTGTAATGAGTTAAGATAATGCTGCTGATAAAAGATATTTTTAAGTGAATCAAGAATAATAATAGGTAGAATAATAAGTAAAACGTAATAACATGGTAGATTCAGAGTGACGACCATCTCCTTTTGTAAACAGAGACCTGGTTTATAAATTCGATTTGTTAAGTCATTCATTGTTATCAGCAGATAAAGAAACAGGAAGATACTTGAGATTGCAGAGACATGTGCAATTCGAGTTTCTAAACCAGGTCTCTATGTTCAAAAAGAGATGATCGTGACTCTGAATCTGCCATGGTCATAACTTTTATTTATCATTCTGCCTCCTATTATTATTATTATTATTAATCTTGACTGATTCATAAACTATCTTTTATCAGTAGCATCATCTTAACTCACTTCAACATTTTTATTATTATAAGTATTACTATTGATATTACTCTGTTCTCAATTCTTGACATATTGTCTAATGACTAATTGTTTATCTAAGTGATGTAATTGGAACGTAATGCAATTTATCTTAATTTTGATCTCTCATACTCTCTCTCCTCTCATCTATTTGAACATCACCTGGAAAACATTCGCATCTGTCTTTCTGCATGACTAATTCAATGTAGTTTATTTGCTTATCAGTCTTATGTCTCCTAATGTAATTTCAATAGTTTCTATATACGTGTGTAACAACAGAAGACAAGGGCCAGGCAACAGATCGTTTATTAAGGAAAATCAACACATATTTATAAATCTCAATGTACATTATTGTAAGTAGAAAATACAGTCTTTTGATTGGTTGTTTCTCACAGAAAGTTCACTCGTGCATCTCTTTGTGGCTGTGTCAGATCATCCAAATGCTAACTGTATCCGCCTACGTAAAGCCTTTGTTCTCATTTTCTCACCACCAATATTGAGGACATAAACATTGGCGTCAATTACTGTCTACCAACTTTGGCTAGCAGCCAGCTTTCACTACACGTGTATGTAGAGTATTCAGCTGACGGGTTCTACAGAAATTTGATGAATTCAATAAATCCTGCTTTATTAACCTTCGTTGCTTGTTATATGAGGTAGATAGGTTGAAATTTCTTCACCAACCAGTCGGTTAGGGATGATGCGACTCCATAAATGAAATAATTCAGCCGCACATTAACATACTTCATTTCACATGCGAGAACTGGGGACTTCTGAAAACCACTGATGTCACAAATTTTACATTTTATAGAAGTGAGCTGTACACTGAAAATTATTAAGACTGCTGACCAAATAGTGTAAGATAACATAAGTATTTTCATCTTAAACGATTATATTGTTTGTACACTCTAAGTAAATCAACTGCCTTTGAAAGAAATTTGATTTCCAAACAAAGTTATCTGTGTCAAGCCAAATAAAATACACAACAGTCTTACCGGACACCGCTGTTTGCCATTAAATCAAATGACAACACTCTGCATTAGCTTGAAGATAGCTAGACAAGTTCTGGCATTCACCTTTGCTTAGAATAATAATGAACATGTTTAAAGCTCACTTGACACACACACACATCAAAACTGCATCTTGGTTGAGGGAAAAGAATACAACCGACAACGGCAAGTACTTCTACATTTCAGAATTTATCATAAAGTGAATCTATTATCAAAGCATCCTCGTCTTGGCCTGAGGCAAATATTCTCTGATAGATTCTTGTATCTCAAGCTCTATCTAGCCTCCTAATGGACTAATACTCATTCGGCTCTAATTATTCCATGATCTTGACTCTTGAAAATAGGGATTATTAAGGGTTTGTATCAGCCTCTTTGGTCTGTCTTCGATTCTTAAACACCGTAAAGTGCCCAAATAAATAAATATACTAATCTGAGTACGTACTTGTGATGATTCCTAAACTAGGATGGGGCAGTTGTCCGATACTCCGTGGTTTTCAATGGTTCTCTAAATGATATCAATCCATGGCCAAACTCGGTAAAAAGAAATCTAATCCTTACAAACCAAATCTTGACAACTACTAATCTCTTATTAGCTCGCTTTTACATCTTCATACTTAAGCAATTAGGTTCTGGTGATATTTTTGTCCCCTCAAATATGAAGTATATTTCTGAATTTTGGCTATATTTGAAGGACTGAAAACTATTTGTTATCGAGGCGGTAGTTGGATAGTCTGTATATATACATATATATATATATTCGTGTATGCAGAGTATTCAGATAACCAGTTCTACCGACATTTGATGAATTCACTAATTCCTGCTTTGTTAACCTTTGTTGCTTGTTTTAAATTCGTATCAAGAAATAAATGCTTTCAGTTCTCGAAGAGGATAAGTCAGAAAGAAATCCACAGAGCAACGAATCAGTCAACAAACTTTTAACAGAAAAAATTTGAACAGAAATAGGCGTGAATTGGACAAGGATGAGAGTTCAATGTATATATGTGGTGCTAAGGCCTTATGTGCCATTCAGGGTGCGACGAATGCACTGGAATATTGCAATGATTTTATCACTCATTTTAAGCCTAATTCATATTTTTTTACAGTTAACACAATTTTAGGTATTATTGATTATTTCATCTATTTTTATATTTTGTATATTTTTATCTACAAGCAACTAGTACATTTGAATGCTGCGGCGAATCCAATCGTCTTCTGGTTATATCATGTTCGTCGGTATAAAAATCCAAACGCTGTACCATATGAAAGAAGACGAAGTGGGGGAAGAAGGCGAAACGGAAGGGGAATAGGAGGCATATCAGCTACTTTATCTTTAAAAGAAAAAGTGACACCACACTGTGAACGATGAACGATGAATAAGAATTCTACTGCATTTTCAACATTTTGTTGTTCTTTTTTTAGATATTTCAGAGGAAAAAATAAAAAAAACCTTTACATCAATCTCATGATTTATTGAAAGCGAATTCATCAATTTTGTACAATTAGCTCATTATGTATACATATGTTTTGTGAAATTATACTTTTTCTGTCATGAAAAGCAATCACATCTGTTTGTTTACTTGAATATTTATAAATGGAATGTCTAACTTTCCATTTATGCATGAATAGATTTTTGGTGAATTCCTATGAAGAGTGTTTCAAAAGAGTATTACAATGTAAGCCTAAAATAGATTTATGTAGAAGAGAAAAGAGAGTTAGGCATAAACTTGTAAAAGATAAGTAATACTAATTTTAACGTCATTTATTTTCATTATATGTACGATATTTAAATGAATATGTAGTGACTTCGTCATTCACTAGGCCTCCATGATAACAGTACTTCCACTGCGGGTAAAATTTATTTTCGAGTATTGGTTTGTAGGGAGTTGATTGATTGGTTACAGGATTTCATTATAAGGTGACATCGTTTAGAGAACCATTGGAAAAGTTGAGAGTACTGCAAGACAACTGTTTTGTCCTAGATTGGGACTCTTCAACAGCACCCACCCACCACCAGAGTCCGAATCCAGGACCCTCCCGCTACAAGGCGAACTCGTAGACCATTGAGACACTGGGACTCGATCCAATGGCTAGTCAATGAGTTCTAACGTCTGCCAATTCATGACATAGTGCAACCACTTACCAATGTCTTTGTTGAGTAAAGGTCCTCACCCTCGACTTGCAGTATCCTGCTGGTCACGGCTTTGCACTAGAACGTCAGGTATTTACCTACCTGAATACGGACAATCTCTAGTAGGCATCAGATGAATCTTCAAGAATTGATTTGTAGGGATTTTGTTTGATTGTTTCGGGGATTTCATCATGAGGTAACTTCGGTAAGACAACCACTGTAATTTTTACTTTGATAAATTCTCGCAGTGTTATACAGTAATATTTTTGGTGACATTTCGAGAACAAATTATTACTCCTCATGATCACATCAAAATACTCACACAACTTTCTCACTTCGTTCATGTAATTCCATCATTTTTCATCGCTTAATCTGATTGGTAGTAGTATTTTCCATATCTCTAGTATTTGCAACATGTTATTGCTATTGCATATGTTGGGTGTAGATTCGATGAACAGAGACTCAGTAATCAATCTTTATCTTCACCTACCTAGATTACTGCTTAGAATTGTAACCCTCTCCCACCCTATTGTGTGGTTGTGTGTTGATGCATGCAGTGCAATGTAGTGCTGAATTTTATTCCCTCTACTAGTGAGTTTTTATGTGTGAAGAAGCTAGAGATATGTTCTGTTTCTAACACCGTGAAAGTGTCATCCATATATCTCCACCACATTTTTGGAGTAGGATTACATGTATTAAGAGCGATATTTCACCAGCTATCCATATAGATATCTGATACGATTGGAGGTATAGGTGATCCCATTGCTACACCTACTGTTTGTCTATTTATTTTTCTATGGAATTTAAAGATAGTAGATGTGAGGCATAATTGAATTCCTAAAATAATTTACTCAATGATTAGCTTCGTCCTATGAGTAAGTTCAGCATTGGCCATTAGTTCTCTGCCAACTGCTTCTAATGCCATATTGTTTGGAATAATAGAATAAAGACTAGTTATATCAAAATTCTAAAAAGTAATCTAGGTAGGTGAAGAGAGAGGTTGATTACTGAATCCTGGTTCATCGAGTCTACACCCAACACATGCAATAGGAATGACTTATTACTCATACCGGAAATATGGATAATACTACTACCAATCGAATTAAGTGATGAAAAATGATGGAATTATATATAGACGAAGTTAGAAAGTTGTGTGAGTACCTTAATATGATCATGAGGAGTAATAATTTGTCCTCGAGATGTCACCAAAAATATTACTGTATAACACTGTGAGAGTTTATAAAAATTAATTTTATCCGCAATAGAACTAAACTCTACCACAGTTCATAAGTTCTATTCTTATATCAATGATTGTACTACCTTTTGAAGTATCTACGCTACACTTATTGCAATCGGCTGCACATATGGTGCTTAAACAGTAAAGGCCATTAGGAATATGATCTCCTGTCAGATATAATAACTGCATACATTTGGTTACCAAAAATGCCTAAATCAAACTAAGGGCATGTGGAATTATTGAAGTTACAAAACTGACGTCATCCATTTCACTTATTTTACAATGTTGAAGATGAAAAATAAAAAAAATTGCGGAGATCATTTGGCAGATGAAATACTGTTTAACAGTAATGATTAGAGAGTTATCACTCAATATGCGAAGAATGAGACTTCCCTTGTAGCGACCCAAATCTACTCGTTGGGTATGAGTGTGTTCTCATTTATTGCTTTACGTTCCCACAGAAACAAAGAGCTTCAAGTTGGAGCTTTGAAGTTTCTGTAGCAGCGGTATTTATTTTTACGGGATGAAGTTGCAAGCCTGATAACCAACCTTCCCTCTTTACCAGTCTTATTACTGTCTTGGCGACGTAAAGGAGTGTGTCGGTGGCCGGCGTTCGGCTAGCTCAAAGGGAACATCTCTGACTACAGTAATGGGTGACATGGGTTCGAACTTCAGAAGGGACATGAGTTCCTTCAAAGTAGCAGATACTCCTTGCTGACTAGTGAGTGCCAACTAGCTGGGAACCTAGGTCTGAGGCTTCCTGGCTCAAAAATAATATCATCAGAAACCCAAATCTACCTCAGGGGTGAAATACTTCCAAAAAGCGTGGGATCAAATCCTCTGTACAATGGAATTATACAACAAGGATGCACACAGACATTGCAATGTCAGAATTACCTTTATTCACACAAAACAAAATCACAACATAAGACAGTTAAATATCAGTGTACAAACAACCACAATGAAAGGCATTAAAATTTGATGTTTAACAAGGTCAGATAGAAATGATAAAGATCAAGTGAACATATGATATCCAAATGTCAGGAGAATTACATACAGTTTAGAAAGGAAATGGATAATAGTTACAAAGTTAGTGGAAACATGCGACTAGATCGTGCTCGAGGGATTTTCCAAACAGTTATACCGAGACATCCACTACCAGCGTATATTATGAAGGCAGGAAGAAATTTAAAAGGAATACAGCGTGTAGCGTTAGAAATCATTGAAACTCTAGATTAATCAAATCATAAGTAATGAAGAAGAAATTAAATGACATTCGCATAAGAAATAATTTTAAAAATCACCAATTTTAATGCATTTAATCTCTATAATAATATACCAACGAAAATGGCTCTGAAAGCCTTCAGAAAAGAAATAACTAGTGAGTCTAGCTCACTTTTAGGAAAGGGTTATTCATAAAGGAAATAATTTTAGGAATTTAGTTGTGTTGCAAGTTTACAATTGTCAAATTTCAGGGCAAAACATACAGAAAAACTAAGTGAGTAGCAGTGGGATCATCAATATCCCCCACCGTAACAGATATTTTTATGGATGGTTGGGAAAATATGGCTCTCAGAACACTTAATGCTACCCCAAAGGTATGTTTGAGGTGTGTGGAAGATATCTCTAGTTACTTCACACATATAAACTCAGTAGTCGAGGGAACTAAGTTTACATTTAAGTTGAATAACTGAATAATGAGAGTTAAATATGCCCGATATTAAGATGAAGCTATTAGCAGAAGGTAAATAGTGCATTCGTGTTTATAAAATGTCAACAGATTCCAATAGATATCCAGACTTTAAGCCATCTCATCCGAAATCTAGTAGGTATCTGTCATACCGAGAGGAACCTAAAATCGGCACATCAGGAAACCCAAAAAATGAACTGAAACAGATAGAAGCACTGCTCCTAAACAACTGATATGTAGACAGATAAACAGTGGATTATCATTTTATCAGTGGCAGGGTGATCAAGGTCAGTCTGGAAATAAACCAATCAGATTTGTCCTACGTAAAATAACTCTCACTGTTTTATTGATCATGATTATAGACTATCGACAATATCCTTGGTGACTTTACATTATTGTGTAAGATGTATTGTGATTAACAAGGAAGTATGAACTTTTCCGCTCACGTCGTTATGTGTTATTGATTAAGTAGAGCGGCGTGGTGAACAGGTAGCTGTTGCATACGTTCTTGTCGTAGTCAAGCGGTATTCGTGAACATAGGATCTTTGGCCGACTTGGTATCCCTATTTCAATCTCAGTGATATTACAAAAGATTAAGAATGATGACATTGTAAAAACAACCATTCCATACAAAAATTAGGAGATTCAAAAGGGTTAACAATAAAAGAGGAAAGTTGTAGTGTAACTGCTGACCACAACATAAGAAGTAATTAAATGTATCTACCTTATTTCCACATAAGAAAGGGATATCTGAAACACTACGTAGAACTCCTAATAATCAAGTATTGATTTGTAGGGATATTTTTGATTGGATGGGGGATTTTAACATGAGGTGACATCGGTAAGAGAAACATTGGAAAACCTGGGAGTATTGGACAGCTGTTTCGTCCTATTTTCGGACTCTTCAGTAGTATGCACTCACCTGGGTTTGAACCCAGGACCTTCTCGTTACAAAAGGAGCTCGTAGACCATTGAGCCTTTTAGACTTGATCCAAACCCTCATGAATTCTAACTTCTGCCAATTTGTGACTCATAACTTATCGAAGAAGATATTGCGAAGTGGTTGCGCTATGTGATGAATTGGCAGAAGTTAGAATTACCGGACTGGCTACTGGATCAGGTCTCATTGGCTTAGTAGTCTACAAGCTTGTTTTGTGATGAGAAGGTCCTAGGTTAGAACCCTAGCGGTAGATGCGCACTGCTAAAGAGTCCCAAACTAGGAAGAATCAGTTGTCCAGTACTCCCTGCAGGTTTTCCAGTGGTTCTCTAACTGATGTCAGCTCATGATGAAATCCTTCATCCAATCAAACAAAATCCCTACAAAACAGATACTTGAAGATTCATGTAATGCCTACAAGCGACTGGCCCTATTTAAGTAGGTAAATACCTGGGGTTCTAGTGGGAAGCCGTGACCAGTATGGTACAGCAAGTGGAAGGTGAGGACATTTACTCATCGGAGATATTGCTAAGTAGTTGCGTTATGTCATGAATTAGCAGACGTTATAATTCATGGACTGGCTATTGGATCGGATCTCAGTGGCTTAATGGTCTATAAGCTCGTTTTGTAACCAGAAGGACCTGGGTTCGGACCCTGGCGGTGGGTGCGTAACGATGGAGAGTAGAAAACTGGGACGAAACAGCTGTCTGACAGTAGTCCCAGGTTTTTCCAATGGTTCTCTAACTGACGTCAACTCATGGTGAAATCCTCAAAAAGCAAGAATAAGGGTGGTATTGAAATCTACTAACTCATTCAGGAACAAGATGTGTAGGATAAATGACCCTACTGACTCAATTAAACGAAATAATTCAGTCAGTAATATAAAAAAGTTATCTAGTGTGGGCTATGTAAACATATGGTATTTGTGGAAAAAAGCTGTTTATTTGTGTAATAAGCGCCAAATAATACTGAGACAATTTCCTGACAGAAGGATTTCGGTTGATTCAAAATAATTTTTGATCAATGGATTTCTTTAGTGTGGTTGCGGCTATTTGCTTTTCGTACATGGTTATCTGTGTTCCTTATCTGTATCTCAAAACGTTCGTATAAATCACCATCTTCATACTCTACATTACAACTGCATAAGCTCTATTGTTTCGTGATAAAAAATAAACGAATCATTTACAAAGATGATGCATTATCTGATTCCTTGAGTCGGACAGAGAAAATAAAAAGATTCATAGTATCCTTATTATTGTGTTATATTTGATGAGTAAATACACGATAAATGCATCGTCGAACTAGTTATGGTCCTTCCTGCTTTAACTGTAGAGGTTTTATATCAGCATTAGAGAATGATGCACTGCAACCTATTAAACTATTATTATTCCTTGGATTCCGGGTGGAATATAAGTCTTCAGCAACACACCACCATTTTATTCTGCTCTCTAAATTCCTTTTGAGCTGTCTCTACGGCTGCCCATAAGTCTCCATCTCCTCCTCACACGATCTAATGCATGTCACCGTTGGACGCTCAACTTCTCGTTTCTCATTCGTATTTGCCTTTAGGAACTGACGCGTGATATCAATCAACAGTCTCCTCAGCAAATGTTCCTTCGGCATATTTGAAAAGTGTTACATAGTTGATTGGTTTGTATACTGCAGCGTACCAGCGAAGGCAGCCGTTCATGGAAGTCTGTAACTTGTTGAAAATAATTTTCGTGATGCTTACACGACGTTTCTGTATATGCTCCATTGTGAATAAGATTTTATTTTTATAAATCACACAGTGTTATACAGTAATATTAACTGATGACCATGTTTATAGCACAAACTATTGCCACTCATTACCATATCAAGTTACTCACAACAACGTTTTTCTTTCATTTATATACATGTGTGGAATCAACTAGATATCCGAATAAAAATCAGTATGGGATAATGTACATTCAGAAATAATCATATAAGTGTTATTCATCAAATACAATCAGATGGGAAATGAGACGAGTTCTTTTATAGTCAAAATAAATAAGTAACTTGTGAGAATGTTGTGATGTACGTGGATTAAATTGAAATAGAATTTTAGGATTATTTATTATCCACCTCTGATTTGACTGACTGACTGGTGGTAATAATATCTTCCATGCATATCTGTGGTGTTTGTGTTGAGTCATTTGTGTTGCATGTGTTGTGTTGGGTGTAAACTCGGTGAACCAGGATTCACTAATCAACCTGTGTCTATCTCCACCTACCTATATTACTTATTAGAATTATAACCCTCTTCCATACTGTTGTATGGTAGTGTTAATGAATGCAGTGCTATTGCTGAGTGCTTTTTTCTAAATTGATTATCTTCGTGGGTGGGGTCAACCATTCTTACGATACCTAATTTTTTATGTCCTGACAATCTGACTTCCCCCGATCTACTAGGTTGACCTTTGTAGTTGACCTCGCAGTCACCGCAGTATATTTCGTAAATCATATTATTTTGTCTAATTGGGTCCACCGGGTCTTTTAACCTATTGAGCTTGTCCTACCTGAGTGAGTGAGTTCGTCGGTCTGAACGCCACTCTTATTCCTGCTTTATTGAGAATCCTACATAGGGTATCAGATGTCCCTTCCTTATATGGTATAACAGTAGACGCCTTATATTCTCTCTTATTTATGTTATCATTACTAGTTCCACAATTATTTTTACTTTGCTTTTGGCCTTTTCTGATCTTCCTAATGAATTTCATAGGATAGTTATTTGATACTAACGCTTCTTCTAACTGTTTTACTTCATCATTTGGGTCTTTTCTTGTTCTAATTAAAGCTACTGCTTGGTTTGTTAGACACTTAACTAAGCCTGCCTTAACAGTTAAAGGATGAGGTGAATCAAAGTCTTAATATCTATTAGAATGCGTTGGATTTTTATAAACGATGGTGTGAAGTTTACCTACTTCTCTTCGTTTTATTTTACAGTCTAACATAGCTAGTTCTCCTTGTTCATTTTCCGATTCAAATGTGAATTTTATTCCCTCTACTTGTGAGTCAAGAAGCTAGAGATATGTTCTTTTTTTAACACTGTGAAAGTGTCATCCACCTATCTCCACCATATTTTTGGAGTAGGTTTAAATGTATTTAGAGCAATATTTTCCCATCTGTCCATAAATATGTCTGCTACGATAGGGGATATTGGTGATCCCATTGCTATACCTTCTGTTTGTCTGTATATTTTGCCTTGGAATTTAAAGATAGTAGATGTGAGGCATAACTGAATTTCTAAAATAATTTCTGCAATAGCAGCTTTGTTCTATAAGTGAGTTCAGGAT
Source organism: Trichobilharzia szidati (assembly GCA_944472155.2). Lineage (NCBI taxonomy): Eukaryota > Metazoa > Platyhelminthes > Trematoda > Strigeidida > Schistosomatidae > Trichobilharzia > Trichobilharzia szidati. Next base: position 48,307,707 of record OX235272.1, on the reverse strand, counting down.
CTGCAGTTAGTTCTTTTTAAACTGCTTCTAAGGCCATATTGATTGGTATATTAGTATGAAGACTGAATATGAATAAGTACTGATTTTATTTCAATCTTGAATATCAAAATTTTGTTACTTGGGTTGAATGCAATAGATTTGCACACGGATTTTTCCTGGATTGCAGCTTAATCCATATTAAAACAGCAGGCATGGAATGTATTTTTTAACCATGCAAAAAGCCCATTGAAATCTAGGCCGGAAATGAAGTTTTCTAGTTGATGTATGAAAAAAACGTTTAAGACTTTCACAACATCTGGAATAAAACTGTTCATTTATGCATGTGTATGTATGTATGTATGCATGTGTGTGTATCGCTACAGAAACTTCAACACACAAATATATTAAAAATTCTAAAAATATCAACAATAATCTTATTTTTCGCTGTAATCGAGGAAGTGCAATGACGCAGGCTGGTGAAAGCCTTCGGGAGGCCAGTCAGCCGATGTGCCTTCTTTCGATGAAAGCAAAAATAAGGATGGGGACGTGGAATGTTCGTACAATGTACGAAACTGGAAAGGCTGCTCAGGTAGCCGCAGAAATGAAAAGATATAAAATAGAAGTGTTGGGAATCTGCGAGAGCAGACGGAACGGATGCGGAAGGTGCCAACTGCCAACTGGAGAGACAAAAATCTACTCCGGTCACCCAGAGGACGATCACGAGCACACCGAGGGAGTATCCATCATGATGTCACCAACAGCGGCTAAGGCTCTCATGCAGTGGGAACCAATCTCCTCCAGGATAATGACAGCCAGGTTCAACTCAAAAGGAAAGAAGGTTACAATCATTCAATGCTATGCGCCTACAAACGTCTCACAACAAGAGAAGAAGGAGGATTTCTACAGTCAACTACAAACAGTAATGGACAACGTCTCAAAGAGCGATATCAAAATCTTGATGGGCGACATGAATGCGAAACTGGGAGGAGACAATACAGGAAGAGAAGTCACCATGGGTCGCGAGGCCCTCGGTGAAATGAACGACAATGGTGAACTCTTCTCAGACTTCTGCGCCTTCAATGATTTGGTGATTGGTGGAAGTGTGTTCAAACACAGGGATATACACAAGGCGACATGGATTTCACCAGATGGACACACCAAAAACCAGACAGACTTCATTTCAATCTCAAGGAAGTGGAGACGGAGCCTACTGGACACAAGGTCGAGGAGAGGAGCAGATGTATTTTCAGACCACTATTTAGTTCAAGGGACTTTCAAGATGAAGCTGAAAGCCTCGAGGATACCTGGGGATAGGCCACAATGCAAGTTCAACACTCCAAAAGCGAAGGACACAACCAAAAAGGACACTTTCACCTCAACTGTCAGACTAAAGCAGGAAACACTACGTGACATCACGGGAGAACAATCCGTGGAAGACCATTGGAACTCTCTGAAGGTGATTTTCAACGAAACGTGTTCAACGGTTTTAGGAAGAAAGAAGAGACAAGACAAGGAATGGCTCTCAACAGACACTTGGAAGCTAATAGAGGAGAGGAGAATGGTGAAAGAGAAAATGATTCAATGCAAAGATGGACAAGAGAAAGAGACGCTGAGCTCAACTTACACAGCACTGGACAAAGAAGTGAAGAAGAGTGCCAGGAAGGATAAAAGACAATTCTACGACAATCTGGTCACTGAAGCTGAGAAGGCAGCAGGCAAAAGGGACCTGAGGACACTATATCAGATAACCAAGTCTCTATCCGGGAAGAGATCAACACAAGTGAAACAAATAAAAGACAGCCAAGGGAACCCAATTACCAAAGAAGAAAGACAGATTAAACAATGGGCGGACCACTTCAAAGGACTTTTGAACAGACCACCAACTGCAACTCATCCAGAAATACCAACAACGGCACGTACACAACTGCAAGTTGACACCAATCCTCCAACGAAAGCTGAATTCTTGAATGCAATCAAGCTTCTGAAAGCTGGAAAAGCAGCTGGACCAGATAGAATACCCTCTGAGGCACTGAAAGCGGACCCAGAGACGACAGCAGATATGCTGACTCCATTATTGCCAAAGATCTGGAAAGAGGGAAAGGTGCCTACCGACTGGAAGAAAGGTTACCTCGTGAAACAACCAAAGAAAAGTGACTTAGGACTCTGCAAGAACTGGTGAGGAATCATGCTCCTGTCGACGCCAAGTGAAATCCTGAGTCGCATCATCCTGGAGAAAATAAAGGACGCACTGGATACAGAACTCCGCCAACCAGAACAAGCTGGATTCAGGAAAGGCAAATCATGTTCTGACTAAATTGAAACTCTACGCATCATCATCAAGAACAAAGCATGGAATGTCAATCAAACGTATACCTCAACTTTATGGACTTTGAGAAGGCCTTCGACAGCGTTGACCGCGAAGTAATTTGGAAACTACTCGAGTACTGCGGCGTACCCCAAATATTCATCAACCTTATTCAACAGCTGTACGACGACGACATATGTCAAGTAATCCACAACGGAAAACTCAGCGAGGCGTATATGTATGTATTGAAAATTCTGATTTTTTTCTTTGTGATGAGTGGTGTAGACTTCCACAGCAACTTCATAGTAAAGGACGATTGTCTAGTTTTTTTCAACCCAGGCTATTAATCTCTCGTCCGTCCTACCCGCAGTAGAAAAAATACCACCTATTACAGTTGAAGAGGGTGACCTTTAGATTCTTTCCGTTGATGACGGTTAGTTCTCGTTGTTGTTTGGTGGGGATCTTCATCACCTTTTTCTTCCCCATGTTCACCTGATGTCCTGTCTTTGCTGCGTTAGTGGAATCATGATAATTTCACCGTCAGTAAGCATTTGGTAGGCGTTTGGCTGGTTAAAGTAGATTACTGACTTCCCAGTGACCAATTTAGTAGGTTCCCTTCCATTTGCAGCATTTACGTGCCATATCTTTTCCCCTCCTCTTCAGATCTGAGCAGCTCCGGTAGCCAGCTTCGAGCACTTTGTAGGGATTCTTTATCCCTATGCGCAGTTGATATTTCATCGAAAGAAGAGGCAGTAGTCAACTGGAGGTCTCTCATCTACCTGTATCATCCATATCCAAGTTGAGACGTTTTCTCGATTTTCGTGGAGGATAAGTTCATTAATGCTGTGCTTTGAAATTTCAGTAGGGATAGTATTGTTTTCTGCTGGGTGGCATTGCTAATCCCACGCTAAAACATCTCCTATACCACTCCGTGACTGGTGAGCAAATATAAGTATGCGGATAGGGTAAAATACACATTTCCATAACTCTCTTGCTTTCCAGAACAAAAGAAATCTGGTAGATGGAATCGGCTGAGAAGCGATAGCCAATGATTGTGCGATGCCCAAACTGAAATTAGTTTGCCAGAAAAGTATCTTAGAAAGCACATGGTCTTGGAAATCTAGAATAAATTTCCTATATCTGTAACCTAAAATTCAGTCTATCAGTACATGCAGCTGACAGATGACATACCAAGTCAAATAGTAACCAACAAGTTAAGAAGATCAATGCAATGAATTTGTTTATCCCAGTGAATTTCAGTTCATATTTTCTACACGACTGATTGTGATTCCAAAAGTGAAAGATGAAGTGTCTAGGTTAGTGACCTCTTCCTGTATCTATGAATCCATCAGCTTTTGTTGAGCTAGACGTGTCGGTCGTTTCTCTAGGGACTTGGTTTTTCTTGCTAAGGAGCACTTAACAGTATGATTCAACAAAGTCGTAGAGAAAGTATTATTAATTCGATACACATTGTTCAAACACACAATAAAGACAGCGGTGAAGAACGCCTTTAACTATTACCTAAGCAACATTAATGTTATCAACTTAATCGATTTTGAAAAGGCCTTCGGCAGAATTGACTGCGAAGTAATTTGGAAACTGTTTCATCACTGCAAAGTGCTCTAAATATTTATCGAACGTTTTCAACAGCCATATGACAATGGTACGTGTCTAGTGATCCACAACGGAGAACCAGGGTGAAGGCAGGAGGGCGTAAGCCAAGGCTGTCTAAAATCGTCGATGATGTTCACAATTGTGATAGACTGGATTATGCGAGGGAATGTGTCTGGGGAGCGAGAAGACAGAAGTACGTTGGACTGGTAAGAAGACTCTGAAAGATCTGAAATTCGCGGATGATTTTTACCGAATGTATCATAAACTCGAAGACTTACATGTGAAAACCAACATGCTGGCAGAAGAGGTGGGGAACAACGATCGGACTTCAAGTAAAGATAAAGAAGACAAGGGTGATAAGTATACGCATACACCAACAAGAACAACTAGCACCAGCCACTGTCAATGGGAGGAATTTGTAATTGCTTATAGCCTTATCCCTTATCTAGGAAATATCATTTCAACTACAGTCTATGTATAGGAATGTGGATGGAAAATTTTTCGGCCCATTAATAATTTCAACCAGCCATATAATGAGTGAAATAATAATTCACAAGCTGATGAAGTAGTAAATTGCAAAACTTTATTCCTATAGAAAAACCTTCGGACGAAAAAAGTAAAAACGCGCTCCGTATTTGAACTTCTCGTAAAATCCAAAGAACTCGTCCTGTTTTCATAAATTTGAGTCTCTTTGAACACTGTATTGTTCAATACTGTTGTGTATAATAGTAATCTACATTATATTACCATAGAAGAGTGAGTTTTCAAATAGAAATCGCACGGTGTTCTTATCAATTTCACCCGACTTAGTAGAAGCGTAAATTCGTATGCATTGCTTCAAGTTATATCAATGAAATGACAGAACAGTTATGGAGAAAATATTTTTCCAGTTTAATTCCACTGCAATATCAAGACAGGGTGAAAAATGACGTCATATAACAGTTGAATTAATTAATTTCATCTTATTACTTGAGATGGGTATTTCCAACCGAATGAAGAAAAAAAACAAACAAAATAAAACTATGTGGGATATAATGGAAATGGATATTAAGCATGAGCTCCTAGAAAAATTGATCTAACTGCGCTGAAGTATACTAAGGGGAATATTTTCTTCGACCTAGTGCATTCTGAGATATTGTTCATTTAGTATATGTCGAAAACTTGGGCACTGTGGTAGTAAGTAATTCCATATTATTTTCAAGTGTTGGTTTGTAGGGATTTGATTGGTTACAGGATTTCATCATGAGCTGACATTAGTTAGAGAACCATTGGAAAACCTGGGAGTACTGGACAGCTGTTTCGTCCTAGTTTTGGGACTCTTCAGCAGTACGCACCCACCGGGATTCGAACCCAGGACCTTCTGGTTATTATTAGTTTGTTTATTAGATATATCACACAGTCAGTGAAACAGTATTATTTACTGGATGACAAAGTTCCAAACAAAATTTATTGTTCATAATCGTTCCATCAGTTATAATCACACGACTCCGAAACTTGAGTTTTATAGTTTTCTTCGTTCTCTCCTATTTGTCGTCGTTTGGGACAGTTGGATTTTTCAAAGATCTGAGTGGACAGGTGTTGAATCATTCCTATTACTCGTGTTTGCAGTTGATTCGATAAACAAAGCTACTGTAATCAATCTCTCCCTACACCCTCATCGTACATTAGGTTTTAAAACTGTCATCTTATGCCATCCATCATTTTTTATCATTGTGAGCAATTGCATGTGGTGGGTGCTATAGCTGAACTATTCTCTAGATATCTTATCTACGTGTCGGGTCAGCTGATCTAGATTTTACTAGGTTTTTATGCTCCGCCAGTCTCACTGACTGGGCCCTGGTCTACTACTTTGATCTACTTATTTGACCTGACAATCATTGCAGGCAGGGTATTAGATAAACTAAATTGTTTTGTTTAGTTGGCTCCACAGGAGTGATACTTTAACCGAAAAAGCTTGTTTCTAATTGAGTTTGTGTGTGGTGTGGATGCCAGCCACTTTTATTCCTGTATTGTTAAGAATTCTACCTTCTCTCTTTGTATGGAATTACTACTGATGATTTAGATGCCTTATTGTTAGTGTTGTCATTATACCGCGCATGTTTGAAATGCATGTCGTCATTAATATTACTATTATTATTATTGCTACTATCACTATTATTGCAATCACTGTTTATTTTATTTTTACATTTCCTTACGTACTTTCTGACTAGTTTATCAGGGTAATTATTAAGTTCTAGAGCTTCTCCTCTTATATGTCTCACTTCCTGTCTTAGACTTTCCTTCGTACTACTTAGTTTTTGTGCTCTATTATTTAAACATTTCACCAATTCTTATTTCACTGACATAGATTGGGTGGGATGATCGGATGCCCAAACATCTGTTTGAATTTGTGGGTTTCCTGTAAACACGAGTGTTTTACTTCCCATCTTCTCTCCTTTTTACGCTGCAATCTGACATTGGAAGCTCCGCTTCTTGACTTTTCAAATCATAAGTGAATTGAATTTCCTTCACCTTCAAGTTAATGTGTTCGAAATATCGATCTACATGCTGTGTCCTAAGTACAATGAGTGTGTCACCTGCATACCTCCACTATACTTTTGGGATGGGTCTGAACGTTTCAGCTGCTATGTTTTCCCACATATCCATAGATATATCTGCAACAATCGGGGATATTGGTGACCCATGGCAACTCCCTTAATTTGCTTTCATATTTTCCTTTGGAGCAATTTAAATACTGTGGACGTCAGACATAACTGCACTGCCAGCATTATGTCCTCAAGTGGCACTTTCCTTCTAAGTTCGAGCTCTTGGTCAGAAATGAGTTTGTTTCTGACTTCCTCTATAGCCATATTTATTGCTATACGTGTATATAAACTGACAGTTGCAAAACTAATCATTTTTTCTTCATTATCTAGTTTTAAATTATCCAATCTATGTTTTAGTTCATGGGAATTTTTTAGTCTAGATTTTGAAGTTTCGAAGTTGTGTAATTATAATTGATGAAATGATTATGGACAATAAATTCCGTTCAAAACGTCATCCAGTAATGAATACCGTTTCACTGTGTGAATTATCTAATCAACAAACTAATTTAGAACTGTACATCTAGTATTTTCCCAAACTTATTCACAATATAATTACTTTAAAATTCTGTCACTTAGGAAGTATATATTAGTTATTTGGTAATATAAACCACTTGGTGGGAGCATATTTCACTATGTACTAAGGCATGGAGCGTATTTCTCATTTGATAAGCTGAAATATACTTATAGACGCCTATACGGTAGTGTATGAGTTGAAATTCGTACATTTCACTCATTTTTTGGAGCTAAAAATATTAAGTCCTCTGGTTCTCCAGTTGATAGAAATGCAGGAAAGAAAGAAGGCTAGACATGAGGCTCGCATATTCCCCCCGTTAACAACAATACCAGAACTACTGAAAATCCACTGACTAAGCTTGAAGATCTGTGCTGCAGTCGGGGACCAAATTGAACAGAAAAATTCATTTAATGAATAAATGCTCATTAAAATTTTCAAGAGAATGAATACTGAACAAAGGATATTCTTCTCGATAACCTGCTCTTCATCAGGCTCTACAGCTATATATCCATCCATAAAAGTGAGTGAATGAATTAGTGTTATGAACAACATTAATGTTGTTTAAATAACATCAAATCTATAATAATACCAATAGATTACAGTTCAGTATCATCAACATAACAATAAACTGAATGTCAGAACAGTTGGGAAAGATAATAATACAAATTCATAAATTTGTAGTCTCTACTGAAAGCCTGTCAGGGCAGTAGTAGTGGCTGGCTGGACTTGCTTCTTCTGCACACAAAGCACTGGTTGTTTCACGCTAATTGCGATAGCCTCTGTTGTTTGAAGCGTGCGGTGTTTCGATGTTTTCGGTAATTTATTTGGCACCAGGTAGATGATAGAGAAAGATTCTTCAATCCTGGCTGGCTTTGCGGTTGGCCGGTTCGGACCAGATGGTCTAATATTGAACTGTTGATAGTTTTCGGTACACCTTTACTTAGCCATACTGGGAGACGTTCTCGAGAGAGCACGAAAAATCGAGTTCCTAGAGCGGCGGCTGATGTAAATCGCTCCACAACCACAGTTGAATAGGTAGATACAAATAGACGTGGCTAACTAGTCTAGGTACTTCATCTTTCAATCTAGGAATCATCACCGGTCGTTTGAAAAATAGAACTTGTAGTTTGCCAGCATGAAGAGTTCTTTGAACTGAATTTCTTAACTTCTTCGTAATTATTTCACTTGGTATATTGCCGTTGAATTGCAGTCGTACATATAAAGAGGCTTCTTGTTTACGGACAGTGAATAAACCTTTTCCGCTTTCTTTGTCATACGTTTCTTGATAAATTTGTTGGGATAGCTATTTTTGATCAAAGTATCATATACAGTCCTTCGTTTGTCTTCAATTACCTCATCTTAGCGTACAGCTCTAACTCTGTGGCTGAGGGTCCTTACTGAATTTCTTTTGTACTTGAGAGGAACGAAGCTTTGAAAATGTGAATATTTTCTTGTCCATGTTCTTTTCCTGTGCAAATTTCTCTTTATACTACCACCTGGTTTTCTGCTAGTGAGTACATTTAGGAAGGCGATTCCTCTTCACGTGTGAATTTGATAGCTGTTTGTACTTTATTGAATTGAGTTATTCTTGCGTTCCTATCTGAATTATTATCACAAAGAATGAAGGTGTCAGCCTATCGCCACCTCGTCCACTTGCCTTTACAGCGTGCCGACAAATTTGATATTTACATTCATGGTATACCTCAATAACAATTCTTTTAGGATTTCAGTTCGGATGCCAGTGTTTATCTTTGTGGACTGACGAGATGCATAGTAAATTAGAAGTACTGAATTTTCACATTGATTGGCAGATTTTATTCCGTGTATTCACGGTTCACCCAAGTAGACGGAGAGAGTTCAGATGGATTGAACCAAAAACCTAGGCAACAGACAACAAAAATGACTATCTTGGATTTGCACCATGTTAATATGTCTGGCAAGTGCTACCAGCATACTTTTGTGCTGTTTCCCACTACTCATGCTAAACATTAGTATATGTCACCTTGAAGTAATAGTGTGATAAAAGCATTCAAATTCAAATCTAGTTTCAGTGTTAGTGAATCTCCTATAAATTGTTGATAAAGACATATTATATGATGTAGCAAATGATATAGCAAGGTGTTGCAATTAATAGTGTTCTCTGAGCTGGTTGGTTTAGTTGCGAAGCTATCGTCGTCCTTCTAGACAACATCTCCAGCGCCATATTTAGCACAAAGTGAAATGATTTAAATTTCTTCATGGGCGATATAATTGCGTCACCTGGTAACTAACTTTACATATGTATTGACCATTTTCTATTGACTTGGATTTTAAACTTTCTGGTCACCTGATTTAATTTTTATTAGTTGGTATATTCGGTCTATATTAACATGTTTGTTAATCACTGGCTGATTCTTTTGAGTATCAGGCTTCTAGGAATTCCCTGACTGCACTTTTGGTGTTTCCTCTATCTAACATTTCGACGTCATCCCAATCAAATTGATGACCATAACTGTCTATATGCATTGATACGAAAGAATACATATCGTGTCTTTTCACGGCTGATTTGTGTTCTTGGATTCTGATTCCAAGGGGACGCCCACTTTGGCCGATGTAATGCTTGTTGCACTTCATACAATTTATTTTGTAAATGGTATTAATTTTATCCCCTTTTTCTGTTTTATCTTTCGGTTTGCACGATATCCATGAATGAAGTGATTTGACTGGCTTGTGTGCTATGTCTATTTCAGATGGTTTCATTATTCTAGCTGTTATTTCAGAGATATTATTCATGTATGGTAGGATGAATTTTCTTGTGGTCTTTGATGATGGTTTCTTGTTAATGTTTTGATTCGACTTAAAACACTTTTTGATGAAATTTTTTGGATAACCATTCTTTTTGAAGACCGTTTGTAGGATTTTTTCTTCCATTCTTTTCAATTCTGGAGTGCTACAATGTGTCTGAACTCTTTTAAACAATGTCTGCACACAGTTTCGTTTGTGAGTAACTGGATTATTGCTAGTATAGTTGAGTATTTGATCTTTGTGCGTTGATTTTCTGTATACTTGTGTCTCTAAATCTCCTGTGTTGGTTCTCCTGATTAAGACATCTAAAAATGTGATTTTGTTATCTAACTCTTCTTCTCTTGTGAATTTGATGTCTTCAAATATGTTGTTTATTGATTTATGAGTATATTCTAAATCACTTCTCTTAATTATTACAAATGTATCATCAACGTAACGTATCCAGATTTTCGGTTTAATTATAGGTAGAGCTATTAATTCTAATCTTTGCATAACGGCTTCAGCTATTAGTCCTGATATGAGCGATCCCATTGCTGTTCCTTTTATTTGTTCCTATATTCGAGTATTGAACTGGAAGTATGTTGTAAGGCATAGTTTTATGAGTTCTATCCAAGTTGACAACTGCGTTTTTGTGTTTTCATCACTATAGAGTAATTGTCGCATAGTTTCTGTTGCTAGTTTTGGACTAATTGAAGTATATAATGCTGTGACATCAAAGGACACCATTATTTCATTGTCTTCTACTTGAATGTTCTATGGGTTAAATATCTTTAATGTCAACGTAATCCTAACATTCACACTTCAACATTCTATGTATAGATAAATTAATGGCTCAGTGGTCTACGAGCTAGGTAGCCTTGTAACCAGGAGGTCCTAGTTTCGAAACACGGTGAATGGGTACTGATGAAGAGGCCCAAACAAGGGCGAAACAGCTGTCAGGCATTACTCCTAGGTCTTCCAATGGTTCTCTAATTAATGTCACTTCATAATGAAATCCTCCAACCAATTAAATGTATGAAGCTTTATAAAACAATAACCAGTTGAAAATTTATCATGAGCATATAGAAGTACGATTTCTGAAGTAGTTTGATATATCGACAACAAGTAATGACTGCAGATATAGTCTCCTCTAAGATGGCACGGATGTATTTATGCATACCTTAATGTCTTCGAACCTTGTTTTAATTATTATATTGTGATTGTTATTCTCACAACCATGAGCCCACATTAAAACCAACTACATTTGGTGGCCTGCATAAATCTTCTGGTTACCTAATTTTCCATGGAGCGCAATGCATTTAATCTACTCAGTTCTACTTTCTTTTAAACACTTATTTAACTTCTTGAGGAACACTCTGTACTCACAAACATGTTTGAACAGCTTTCAACGTACTCCTTAGTCTCATTTTGAAGGGATAACTATGTCGAGGGTTGGAGCGTTTTCCAGACAGAAAAAAATTTCGTTGAATAATATACTATAGATTACCGTCTTGTTTGGAGATTCTGCTTACGGAGTAGGTGAAAACAGACTGAAAATTCTCTATTGTGTATAAACATGTTCAGGAATACATTTTTCCAGTTATAAATTTATGACAAAATCAATAATCTTAAAAGATATATTCATGAACAACTTGGAAAGTAATATTTAACTTCCTTTTGCAATATTTCAACATGAATTCGTATCTATGTCTAAACCAAGTTCACTTTTAACAGTTTGAAAATATTTGGGCATTGGGTAAATGATATTCATTATAATGAAGGTTTTCTTGTATTTCCCAATGAATGAAAAAACAAAACGACATTGTTGCTTTCATTGACGTTTGGCTATTTAATTCTGCTGCTAAAAGCTTTATATATAACAACTTAATCATCGTTCCTCAGCATAGGGTCATATCTGCGTTGTCAAATTCACCATTTGGTAAAGATAATAAAGCCAGGTGTAGATTGCTGAATTCGGTACGTGTACGAAATTACAAAAGCAGCATATGTTTAAACAATGAATTTCCTTATCACATTCATGTTGATTTTGTCATCTCATGGGGGAGGGGAGAGTGTGTAGTAACCACGTCAAATTCTGTTCTAATCCATCATTCCTATTCAGACAATTTGGATTCCATCGTATATGAAGTGCTTCGGATATTAGACGTTCTTTGTGATTTCTGAAATTTTTCTGGATTATTTCAATATTGTCAAAATCCATTTTGTAGTCTGATTCCATAGTGTGTAAACGACCTATTGCTGATGATTTTTCAAGTTTTTCCAGTTCCATTGGATTTCTCGTTGGTCGAACCGATGCTCTACGGTGTTCATTTCTTCTGATTTTGATTTCTCGAGATGTTTGTCCGATGTATATCACATCACATTCCAAGCATTTTATTTTATAGACACAATTAGATAGAGAATCTATAGGCATTTGGTCTTTTATATGCACAAGGTTGTTTTGTAGTGTCTGATGTTTTAAAGAAAACTCTGATGTCGGGCTGATTGGGTACTCTTCTGATATCGTCTGACGTCTCTGCTCTAAATGGACAGCATCTCGAGGGACACCAGCCTCAGTAAGCAACGAGATGGAAGACTTTTGCTGACACACAGTGTGCTGCTTTCTTCCTGAGAAATAAGAATGCAGCCATTTGACAACCCGATTGCTGGTAGATATGAGTGGTATCTGACTACTCATTTCAATCAATCGGTAGTTTACAGTTTTATACAAAAATATTTGCATTTCTTGATGATACTTGTCCAAAGGCGAAGATTTAAAGACTAAAGTTAGCACGAGGGAAATCGCCAACGGATTTCTTGGGGAACCAGTACTTACAATCCATAGGGGATACCAGAAATCGACAAAGAAGGAGATGGATTAGAAACTGTCCATTAATTATCCAGATCTCGGGTTTCATGAGCATATCGTCGATCTCAGAACGCTACACCTAATACGCAGAATACAATGCGAGGTAACCGACGCGAAAGAACAGAAAATGATAGGTTAATACCATTGTTTATTCTTCCATTGACAACGAAACAGGATAACAATGTACTTCTTAGTTTCTGATCATATTTCTCAAGTTCTCTGCAACCAACATACGACTATATATATATATATATATATATATATATCGAAATATAGTGAAGACAACAAGCTGAATGTGGGGATACCCACTACCGATTTTAAAGGACTACTTTTAAGATGTATACTGAATGTACAACTTACTTTCAATGAAACAATCTACAGAAAGAAGGATGGTATTGCAATGGGCTTTCCCTTGGGTCCTCTCCTTGCAGACTGTTTTGTGGCCAGCTTAGAAAATAGTCAGGTGAATTCAACAATCCAAAGTTTTCAAGTGTATAAAAGGTATGCAGATGATACCTTTATTATTTGGTTATAGTGACTATAATTTGAGTAATATTTTAAAAGCAATTGATGGTTGCCATCTAGCGATAAAATTCATACTCAAAATGGAGAACGAGGCTAAGATTCATTTCCTCGATGTGAACTTATCAAGCAGGACCAATGAAACTCTGAAGAGATTGATTTAAAGAGTGCTGTTATGGAATGGTCAACTGATAAATTTCTACAGCTAAGTACCTACTGATCAAAAACGAAACCTGATCCGGTCGCTTGCCGCTCACATTCGGCATATATGTAGTCCCAATATTGTGGAGGATGAGTTAAATCTTTAAAAAAATCCTAACGAAAACGGATTTCCGCCACGATTTGTAGATAAGAATATATCGTCAAAACCTAAGGAGCGTGACTTATCATCTATAACCAAGAAAATACTCTACATGAGCTTGGAATTCAAGGGGGACTCAGCTTCCAATATCATGAAACGAAGGATATCACAGTCTCTGAAAATAACATTTCCTGCTGCATCTCTGAGAATAGCCTTTACTAGTCAACCATTACTGTTCAATAACCTGAAGGACAAGATCCCACTGTTGACCAACTCTATGTGTGTTTATCAATTCACTTGCTCGTGTGAAGCTAGGTATATCGGTCGTTCGACTCGAGTTTTGTCCAAGAGGATACAACAACATTATCCTGCATGGTTATGAAGAGGTGGAAGTGGAGCAATAAGAAGCGCGATCATTGAACATCTGGTCGATAATGATCACCCTATCTCTATAGCCTCCGCCTTTAAAGTCGTCTACAAGGCAAAGAGTAATTTACCAAAATCAATGCGTACCCGACTCATCTGCTGCATTGCTGAAGCTTTGGCTATCGAAACAGAACAAACAGACAGATCTCTGTGTACAGAAAACGTTTGTTCAACTCCTCCAACTTTCATGGTCTTAATCCCTCTATGCTAAATTATGGTAATCCCCAATCATATTTTGGCTCTACTTATTTTTCGTTTCGTCTACTCACTTTGTATGCTCTTCGTTTATTACGCAGATTGCTACTATTATAGTTCTCACTTTGAATTGTCCCTGGTGTTATTTCACTTGTTCCACTTGACATTCTAAATCGATTTTGTTTTGAAATGTTAAATTCTGTTATCGAATTTCCCGGAATGTTACGTGACGTCTTTATCTTTACTTTTATTCTATTTGACTGATAATCCTATAATTGCACATCCCTTCCAAGTTCTATACATCCTTTAAATTATTCTATATATTGGATCGAGGAGTTCCTCATGAGCTGACGTCAGTTAGAGAACCATTGGAAAACCTGAGAGTACTGGACAGCTGTTCCGTCATCGTTTGTGACTCTTAAGCAGTACGCACCCACCAATACGGTTCGAACCCACGACCTTTTAGTTACAAGACGAGCTTGTAGACCATTAAGTCACCGGGACTCGATCCAATGGCCAGTCCATGAATTCTAACTTCTGACAATTCATGACATCGCGCGACCACTTCTCAATGTCTTCTTCTATGAGTTATGAGTCACGAATTGGCAGACATTAGAATTCATGGACTGGCCATTGGACAGGGTCCCAGTGGCTTAATGGTCTACGAGCTTGCCTTGTAACCAGAAGGTCTTGGGTTCCAACCCTATCGGTGGGTGCGCACTGCGAAGAGCCCAAACTAGCATGAAACAACTGTAAGTACTCTCAGGTTTTCCAATGGTTTTATAACTGATGTCACCTCGTAATGAAATTCTTGAACCGATCAAACAAAATCCCTACAAACCAATATTTGAATATTCTATATATGACATTAATTGTTTTGTCACTTGACAGTTAACTACGATTATAATCACAAACATTTTCATTGCGTTTCACACTACTACTATTTTATGTATTCACAGCTATGCTAGTATTCCTTTCTCGGATGTAACTACTTAAATATCATCTCTACGCTATTGTACAGCTTGATAGTAAATTCGTTGAAGGGAGTCTCTTTGTTGAATGCCTTGTTTTGATTTTCTATTTGACCCAATGGGAATTTTCCATAAACTTAAGATTCAATAAGTTTGAAAATATAAATATTTTTAATAAATTTATGTTATTCTTCTGTGTGCCTTCATTATTTGTAAATATCTTTTTGAAACGAACCACAGAAATTGTATTTCAACATACTAAGTAGCTTCCTTTACCCAAAGAAGTGTTGACATACACTTTACTGGTGTTCACCAAGAATGAGTCTATCGTTCTACTCACTTTGTCACTTTCTCTTTATTCATGTTTATCAAGAATAAAAACTGTATGAAATCTTTCAATATTTGGTCGTAACACGTCGTTTTCTAGACTTACCATGATAACATCTGCAGTTAGACGACTCAGTGGTGACCCAACTCTCACTCCTTCTGTTTGTCTGTCCTTTGAATCAATCAGTATGACCTTGAGCACTAAAAGTGAAGTTCAGCAGTAGTTGTTTTACGTATTGGATCGTAACACTCACTGTGGAGTTATACTTTTATCGCATGGATCAAGTTCAACGATACAGTGTACTGACATAAAACAATGTCAATGGAGTTGCCACTGAGTCCTCTAACTGCAAATTACCTCATGGAGAATCTATAAAATAACACGTTGCAACTGACTATTAAGAGCCTTGAACAATAGCCTGATGCACGATTTCATTCGACAGTTTCTCCATTACATATCCGATACATTTTTTTTTTTTTTTTTTTTTTTGGATTTACAGCTTGATTTCCACACCGTATTTTCAGTACAAGTGTGGAACTTTCAGCATGGATATCGGTTGCCCAAATTCAGGCATACCATAGATATCGGGTGTGCGCCGGCAGGGGTTCGAACCCCGGACCATGTGCATGGTCGGCGAGAGTCCTAACCACTGTGCCACCGACGCACATCTTATCCTACATATAAGTTGAGCAATGGGTTCTTGACTGGAGTGTTCCCATAGTTTTTTGTTGCTAATTCATTCTGGACATTTAATCTGGAGAATGGAGCTACTGAAGGCAGTTGTTGATAAAATTCCCCAGTGTCCATTTGGAAATATTTTTCGTAACGCTCTAACTTTCAGCTTGTACACCCTGCTATAGCCCGTTCGTGAAATGAAATTCAAATGAAGGTAACAATTTCACAATATCAATAATCAAAATAAGCATGTTCTCCGTTTTACTGATGGTTTAAAATGGAACTTCTGGTTTATTAGTCATACTCACTCGCTTCTACCATCTAATGTTTCTGTTATTTCATGTCGTTTTCAGTCAGCTGAAATGAGGTATTTAGAACCATTCTAGTTGATTTTCATACTTTAATTGTTAAAACATCATATTTTAGTTCTCTGGAATATTGATAATTCTATGCTGTTACCCCAAATCAACTTGAAAAGCATCTCTTTGAAAACAGATATCATAAGAAAATGTGTGCGTCGGTGGCACAGGATTCTCGTTAACCATGCACATGGTCCGGGATTCGATCCCCTACCGACTCACAACTGATATCAATGGTCCGCCTGCTAAATTTGGGCTACCGATATCACAAACTCAAAATTCCATACTTGTACCAAAGATACGGTGCAGAATTAAGCTATCATCAAAAAATTCAATACGCAGGTAATTAAAGCAGTGAAAATACTGTAGATTTTCCCGGTATTTCAAAATTAAATTAATAAAATTAGCCCTCAAAAGAAGCTATTCTTTGCACTAACACAGTTCTCTGTGTTTCAAACTCAATTTGCAGTCTTCGTAGTGTTCATTGACTCTATCAACCCGTTATCATTGATATTGATGTGTTATAAGTGAATAATGTATGATATCTCAACACGCAAATTGAATGCCTAAAATAAATCTTTTATTATTTTCAAACTGAGCCTCTTATCCCACTGACTGAATGAATATCAGAGCAGTAAGTATACAATACAATCAAGATAACTAGTATAAATGCGTAAAACTATGTACCTCTGATTGATTGAGACGATTAATTGCATACCATTCCATTCACACAAACGAGTGGTACATCCCGGCAGAACCGAAGCAATCTAAACTACGGATGACTGTGTCACTGAGTGTTTAGCAAAATATGATTGCAGAGACTTGACTTGTCACGGAATGCAGTTGCAGACTTTTATCAACAGCATATTGAAGATCATGTTGCCAGCCAGAAAGGATAGGAAACATGTACCTGCAGCAGAGAACCATCTAACAAATATGCAGGAGGGAATGGTGGCCGACTGGATACAATATATGGGCAGGTCTTCGAATGAAATCACACGTCATACTCTCGAGTGGAACCTGAGTAGAGAACGTTGAGTTGGATGTCACTTTGAGAGGGACACTGAGGAGACTTTATGAATAAGAAATGAAAAGCTTATGAGAACTTGTTGAGCCAGCCCAAGAGAACCATGAAGAACAGGATGAAATCTTATGTCTCACAGGGAACCCATGGGAATTAGAATAGGACGAAATGCTCATCCTAGACTCCACTACTGCCAGTTACCACCATCCACCAAATTACTATGAGTTATATTAATTCTGACTGACTGAGATGAGTAACAAGTATACCAATCACTCACGCATTTATGCCTGCTTTCTTGATCACCATTCATAGTGTCAAGTAGATTGCATATATTGATCTGAACGATTCCGGTTCACAAAAATTACTGAGGTGAAATCTCAACTCAGACAGTGTGAATTGAAAACTATGGATTTGATTACTGGTATTAGCATTACGTCCAATTAGCTGGCCAGAATTTGGGTAGCCTGAACTGATCCGGCTCTCTCAGCTGAGTCAAACTGTGTGTATCGCTGATGAGCTCAGCTCCAGACGAGTGAAACAGCTTTCTGATGTTTAGATCACTTCGACTTGGATTACAACAGCTGCTGGTTGATCTGCGTTATGTACAGCCATTCATCTCAGTCAATCAGTAATAAATATAGTCAAAGTTACTAACCATCAGCTAACCAATCTTATGTATTGACTTTGAAATTTTAATTGCAAAGCGATTGAGTGATTTCTCTAACTTTTATTCTGTAAATATAATTCTCTTTAAACATTCTTTAACTTTGACAAACGATTTATGTAGCTAAAAAAAGAAATTCATCGGTGGATTTACGGGACTGCGTCGGTGGTGACAATTAAGTCTACCTCAAAAGTCACAAATTTCTGTTAAAGACTGTTACATGTCTTGGTGCTCAAACCACTGTCAACTGCTTCCTAGTCCTTAGTGGCTACATATTTGTGTTGGACAGCCTTAGGTTGACAATGGTATGAAGGCGTGAAAACGAAATTCTCGGTCCAAGCAAGTTTTCGAACCTAATCTGCAAAGCCCACTGTTTGAATCTTACGACAACTCGTTCGATTTAGTGCTTTATGTCAATCACCAACAAATGGTGAATTGCCATTAAAATCTAAGAAACTACTAGGTCGTTTCCAGTTTAATTCATCACGTTGACCCTCATAGTTCATTAAGTAAACAAACCCAAAATCGTCATCCCTCATAGTGAGCACATCTGTCTCCCTTCATTCAGTTGCTAGGTTCATATTCAATGATACAAGTTTCCTAATCAGTACGTTTTTGGTAACATAGCATAACCACTATCCGATTTCATCAGGCAGAATGTTTTCTACGTAAAACCTGACTACAGGTCAAGGTTCTGTTTACAAATGGGACGTACACAAACTATACACTTTGTTACCTTTATTGCTTTACAAACTAGGGATTCATGCGCAGTACTTAAGATATCAGTACATGCTTTATTTTCCTTATGAACCTTTATTGAAAACAGAAGGGATTTAAAATCTCTGCTCATGAAGAATTTATTGACTGCCGGCGAAAATCTCTGATCGAGAAAGTTATCCGTCTTAAATACTGCAATACATCTACCTTTTTTAGGCATTGGATTGCGGGGATTTGATTGGCTGTAGGTTTGGTGCTCACTAGCGACTGGCTGTATAGATGGAGTTGTCCTGAGTTTTGGTAAGAATTCGTGACCATCAGGGTACACCCAGTTAGGTAAGGGGACATATACTCATCAGTGGCATTGGCTGGCGGTTGTGCAACATATTAGTCAATTGCAGAAGTTGGAATTCAGGGGCCACTGGATTGGGTCTCAAGGGCTTATTGGTCTATGAACTCTCCTTATAATCGATTTCCAACACGGCTGGATGATCATTAGTGAAGAGTCTTAAACTAGAATGAAACAGCTGTCTAGTATTCTGTTTTAATAATACAAGTATCTATACATTTCGCACTAGGTACTAATATACATTTTTAGGATGTTTTCTGTCGGTTCTTTGTTATATGTCTAAGAAATTAAATACTGAAACACTATGATGAATGCTAATGCTCTCAAAATCCCATGAAACTATATGAAATAATTCTACTCGAAACGCCTTATTATTATTGTTGTTGCTTTGAGTTCAGAGTGAAACATAGGGACTCGACAACAAATCTACATCAGGTCCTATTTTCTTTGATCAACTTAAGCTCGCCACACAATTGCCCATAATCTCTCATCTCCTCATCAACACACGATCTCCTCTGTGTCACTCTTCGATGACACACTCGTCGTCTCCTTTTCAAGTTCCACTCCAACGATGGCCTGCATTGAGCGTGATGTCATTCGATGGCCTCGTCAGAGTATGTCTAATCAATCTCCAGCATCTCCACGCATATTTGTTGAAAGATAGGTTCTTGGCTAGTTTATTCGCAGAGTTTCATTCTGCTAATTCTTCCAGGCCAGCCATTTGATCTTCAAAATGGAGCGAAGGCAGCTGTTGATAAAGGTCTGCAACCTGTTGGAAACGCTTTTCGTGATGCCACAGGCAAGTTTATGACCACTATAGAAGGACCAACTCCAAATTAGTGTTAAAAATCTGAATCTTGCTGTTTATGCTGAGAAAGTGAAAAATTTCAAAGCGATTTCAAACTGATGAAGTTTTATCTTGCCTTTCCGATTTGGACTGGTATTGACATCTTCATCCGTTCCACCTTTGTTTGAAACAATGCTTAATGGCCAGATAAATGAAGAAGGTAACCTATGTTAAATCTCTTCCGTTGATGTTGACTGGTGCTTGTTGTTGTTGTTGCCGTTGATTGGTTATCTTCATCACCTCCGTCTTCTCTATGTTAACCTGCAGTCATGTCTTCGCCGCCAGCTTCTTCTTTCAGTTTGTCAGTTTTCGCCTTTTAGTCTTCGAGTTTGTGTGACATTAAACACAGGTAATCTGCTAGATCTAGGTCTTCTAGAGTCTTGTTATCGGTCGTCCAACGCATTCCTGTCTTCTCGCTCCCATCATACATTCTCACGCATAATCCAATCCACCACAATTAGGAATATCACTGGAGATAATAGGCAGCCTTGTCTTACTCCCGTATTCACTTCAAAGGCTTTGCTATGTTTTCCGTAGTGGATAACTTGACATGTGGCATTGCCATACAGCTGTTGAATGAGGCTGATAAACATTCCATAGTGTTGAGATAGTTTCCAAATTACTTGGCCTTTCCTATGAAATCGAAGTAGAGTCAGATTTGACTGTCATTTTATGCCCTGTTAGATGTTGATGCATAACGCTGCTATTTGACCAACACATGATTTGCCTTTCCTGAATCCAGCTTGTTCCGTTTGGCGAACTTCTGCATCCAGTGCATTTTTATTCTCTCCAGGATGATGCGACTTAGTATTTTTCTTGGTGTGGACATGATAATCCTACTGGCTGACATTGTCTAGTTTGCTACAAAATACCTCATCTACGATGCCTCATCATGTAAATGAAGAGAGCTATTACAAAAAGAGCGAATTTCATTTCCTTTTATTTATTTACGCTATTTATTGACCAACTAGTTTTAATGCATTAAACAATAAAACCAAAATAATGCGAGTTCGTATTCACTATGAAATCGTATTATAAGTAGAAAAGCAATAGACCTTTGAGCCACTGGGACCCGATCCAATGGCCAGTCCATGATTTCTAGCTTCTGCCAATTCACGACATAGCGCGACCATTTCGCAATGTCTTCTTCGATGAGTTACTGCCTCATCTTCAACCTGCTGTACCCTACTGGTCACGGCTTCCCACTAGAATCCCAGGTCACTGTCTGAATAGGGCCAGTCACTAGTGAGCATCAGATTAATTTTCAAGTATTGGTTTTGTTTGATTGGATGGAGGATGTCATCATGAGCTGACATCAGTTAAAGAACCACTGGAAAACCTGGGACTATTGGACAGCTGTTTCGTCCTGGTTTAAGATGTTGCAGTAACTCGTCGAAGAAGACATTGAGAAGTGGTCGCACTATATCATGATTTCGCAGAACTTAGAATTCATGGGCCATTGGATCGAATCCCAGTAACTTAATGATCTACAAGCTCGTCTTGTAACTAGAAAGTCGTGGGTTCGAACCGTATCGGTGGGTGAGTATTGCTCAAGAGTCGCAAACGATGACGGAACAGCTGTTCAGTACTCCCAGGTTTTCCAATGGTTCTCTAACTGATGTCAGCTCATGATGAAATCCTCCATCCAATCAAACAAAATCTCTATAAAACCAATGCTAGAAAAGCAATACTTTATACACCTGTTTAGTAGTATGAAAAATGGAATGAGTAAAATTTCTGATTTGCAGTAGAGTATATTATTCTATATTCGGTAAATTCATTTGACATAACACACAACGATATAGCAACAGTAACTTAATATGCTATCGTCAATATATCATGAGAGATA
The DNA here is from genome assembly GCA_944472155.2 of Trichobilharzia szidati. Lineage (NCBI taxonomy): Eukaryota > Metazoa > Platyhelminthes > Trematoda > Strigeidida > Schistosomatidae > Trichobilharzia > Trichobilharzia szidati. Next base: position 48,285,851 of record OX235272.1, on the reverse strand, counting down.
GGCATTGAATGTTGTGAAATAACAGTTACTAATTCAATCTTTTCAACAGTGCGTCGGTGGTACAGTGGTTAGGACGCTCGCCGACCATGCACATGGTCCGGGGTTCGATCCCCGGCCGACGCACTCCTTTACCTCGCTAAGCCAGTAGTAAGACTGGTAAAGAGGGAAGGTTGGGCATGAGGCTAGCAACCTCATCCTGTAAAAAATAATCACCACTGCTACAGAAACTTCAAGCCTCTAGCTTGAAGCCCTATGTTCCACTGGGAACGTAAAGGAATATAAAAAAAATTCAATCTTTTCAACAGTAGAATAACTTGTACAAAGCATTCAGTCTTATCAAGGTCATGAATACACAGAATGTTCCCATGTTTACGTTGCCTAGTTTTCATAAGTCCAGTCATGAAAAATAAGTTTGTAAGCTTTTTCATGTTCGAGTACTCCCCAAAACCCAGATTTTCCTTTCACACTCCAGTTACCACCCATTACGTAATCACGTATACGTTGTACGGATAAGAAGACTCTAGAAGATTTGGATTTCTCAGATTAGCTATGTTTAATGTCATACAAACTCGAAGACTTACAGACGAAAATTGACGAACTGACAGAAGAAGCTGGCAGCGAAGACAGGACTGCAGTTGAAGCTGAAGAGGACGGGAGTGATGAACATTACCCAAAAACAGCAACCACAACCAGCAACAGTCACCATAAACGGGAGAGATTTGACAGAGGTTACCTCCTTCAACCACATGCAGTCGAAACGGATGAAGATGTTAAAGTCAGAATCAGAAAGGCAAGATACGCTTTCATCAACCTGAAACCAATTTGAAAATCTTCTGAGCTGACTCAGCTTAAAGAAAAAGACTCGGATTTCCAACATCAGTGTCAACTTGGTCCTTCTATACGGGTCAGAAGCTTGTACTGCGTGTCACGAAAAGGATTTCCAACAGGTTGTAGACCTTTATCAACAGCTGTTTTCGCTCCATATTAAACATCAAATGGCTGGTCAGAGAGAATTAGCAGAATGAAACTTTGGGAATAAACTAACCAAGAACCTATCGTTCGACAAATATGCAAGGAGATGCTGGAGGTTGATTAGACATACTCCGACGAGGCCGCCGAATTACATCACGCAGAATGCAGGCCATCGTTGGAGTGGAACCTGAATGGGAAACGACGAGTGGGTCATCAAATGGTGACACAGAGGAGATCGTGTGGTGATGAAGAGATGAGAGATTATGGTCAATTATGGACTAGCTGAGCAAAAGTAGGACCTGATGTAGATTTGTTGTGGAGTCCCTATGCTCCACTCGGAACCCAAGAGAATCATAATAATAATAAATGCGTTATCAATAGTTTACCGACCCAAATTCTTCTCAGATCATCTAGGCATCAAGTAACAGTGTGGTCGTCTTCTTTTAATTCAGTATGATTGGCAGTGACAGGAGAATATTTAGCTGGGCCACTAGGATGATGATAAACTAAGAGTAACTTACCATTTATGCACATGACATCAAAACCTTTTTAACGGTTATTTTTTGAAGGACTGCACTTCGTCTATGTAAGCGCAGTGAAACGATGACCTCTCTAGCACTTGGCAGAGTGCTTGACTTACAAACGTGGCACTTCATCGAGATTATTTTCAAGAGGCTGACGCAGACTTTCACGAAAATCTGTCTTTGCTTGACAGTGAAGACCAGATAGCCGACGAGAAATTCTGTTAGCAAACTAGCCAAGAATCTTATGCCCAGGGAATATGCAGAAGGTTAAAGTGATTTGGGTAATAATTTTACTTCTCAATAGTTGGTTTTGGGTTATGATTTTTTAAAGTTTGACCACGGATCAACACCGGCTAGATGACTATTGAAAATCAGCACTGGAGTAGGGCTAGACACTTGTTTCGTCTTAATTGTGAACTCACCGGCAGCACGCACCAAGGGTGTGCACAGTGGCACAGTGGTTAGGACTCTCGCCGACCATGCACATGGTCCGGGTTCGATCCTCTGCCGGCGCACACCCGATATCTATGATCGGCCTGTAAATTTGGGCTACCGATATCCAAGCTGAAAATTCCATACTTGTACTGAAAATACGGTGTGGAATCAAGCTGTAATCAAAATAAAAAAAATAAAAAAGGGTGTTTCAAGACCTCTAGGTTACAATGCAAAGTTGTTGACCATTCATCCATTGGGACCTGACTCAATAATCAGCTCATGAATATTTACATTTACCAATTCATGATTTTAGCGCGACCACTAGCCAGTGTTGTTTGTGGCGAATATTGTTACTCCTCCCCAACAGAATGGTAAAAGTTAGAATTTATGAGCTGGCCATTAAGTCAGGTCCCAGTGGATAAATGGTCTAGGAGCTTGGCTTTCAACTGTAAGGTCCTGGATCCGGAACCCGCTTAGTGCTTGCTGCCGATGAGTCCCACGCTAGGACGAAGCACCTGTCTGGAAGTACTAATTGTTCTTCAATGGTTCTGCAACTGATATCAGCCCATGGTCAAACTTGAAAAATAATAATTCTACAATTTTCAAAAGAATGGATATTGAAAAAAGAATATTCTTCTCGATAACCTCTTCTTCATCAGGCTCTACAGTTATATATACATTATAGTGAATGAATGAATTAGTGTTATGAACAACATTAATGTTGTTTAAATAACATTGAATCAATAATGTCAACAGATTACAGTTCAATAGCATCAACATAACAATAAACTGAATGTCAGGAAAATTAGGAAAGATAACAATAATACAAATTTATGAATTCCTAGTCTCCACTTTAGAAACTGTAGCTATGCGGTATTTACAAATATCTGAATGTGCATGACACAAATTTGTTTTTAGCATGACTCAAAACTAGAGTAGAATTTGAGCAATAGTCGGCAGTTATTCACAGTGAAATACAAAAATGGATATGACATTTCATATTTATTAATCTTTTATCTATTGTCATCATGATCTGAGCTTTTGGGTTACGTGCACGTCTCATATCAAAATTTATTTTCGTTAATAAAAAAAAGCAGATGTGAAACTGTGACAACAAGATAACGTTGTATATTTATTTAGCTGTAATTTATTTTCAATATTTTATCAGAGTTATTTAGTAAAAAATAAAACTTGTTTTCTTTATCATGTTGTAACAACAGAAGACAAGGGCCAGGCAACAGAACGTTTATTACGGAAAATCAACACATGTTTATAGATTTTGATGTATATTATTGTAGGTTAATGTTAGTAGAAAATACGGTCTGTTGATTGGTTGTTTCTCACACAAAGTTAACCTTGCATCTCTTGTGGCTGTACCAGTTCATCTATATGTTAACTGTATCCGCCTGTCCAACTTGACCTTGTTTTCACATGACTAACATTGACCTCAATTACTGTCAACCAATTTGGCTAGCAACCATCTCTCACCACAATGTAATCGTGCAAAACGTTTTCCAAATAATAATAATAATAGGATGTTTTGACTGAACACTTGAAAGTGAGTAACTAGTTTTGTGCGGCTAGTCCTCTGTTTGCTACACACTGAATCCTATCAGTCAAGTTTGCAATGTAGCCACCAGGTTACGAAATAATAGAGAAGATTTGTAGCTCAGGTGGATGATCTGCAATTAATAGTGTTCTCTGAGCTGGTTATTTTAATTGCAGAGGTTTCTTCCTCCATCTGGACAACATCCCATTTCAGCGCAATTTTTAGCACAAAGTGAACTGATTTAAATTTTCCATGAGTGAAAGAATCGCGTCTCCCGGTAACCATCTTTACATCTGTATTGATCGTTTCTTACTGACTCGGATTTTGAACTTTCTCGTCATGTGATTTACTTTTTATTAGTTGGTTGGTATATTTGGTCTGTATTAATATGTTTGTTAATCGCATATTCGTTAAATATTGATCACAGTTCATTTGAATGATTCTATAAATAACCAGTTTTTGTAACTCTTAATTAGTTAAATCATTCCGGACTAATGTTACTTTTACTTCCTAACAATTACTCCTTGTGATCGTGGAAAATTATGTTCAAATCTTTAATATAATGCAATTCATATTTTTCATCGTTCAGGTTGTAACCAGTTGAGAAGAATCCTATTACAGGGTCTCATCAGCTGCAGACTACCTAAAATTAAAATGATTATATAGATGATAATAAAATACTTTAATGTTAAAGTGGTAGTAGGGAAGAAATACTATAATTATATATGATAGTTTAAATGAGACCCATCCAAACATCATATTCACCATGGAATATGAACATAATAATGAGTTCAACTTCCTGGATCTAAATGTAGGAAGAACAAATGAAGGTAGGATCGAAAAGTTCATCTATAAAAAAGAAACGTAGACTGCTCAATATCTTCACTATACACAGCTTTTGTCCAATAAGCTATGGACGTGGGTTAGTGAGGACTTCGTACGACAAAGCCAGGAAGCTGTGTTCACCGTACAAGGTCGAAGAAGAATTAGGTTTCGTTGAGAAATGCCTAATAGAAAATGGATACCCTAAGGGATTTATACAAAAGTATGGCAGAAGAAAGGCACCCAACTGTAGAAAAGAAGAAGGTGTTTATTTGTCTCCCATTCAAAGGGGATGCAGTGTCACAAAAGATTGACGAAAGACTGAAAGGTGCAATAAAAAGAAGCTTCCCTGCAACTAAACTCATAACATTATACAGCACCACTTCTTCTATAAGCCACTCGAAAATGGATAAATACCCTGCTGATGTCACCTCCAACTGCGTTTATGAATTCACGTGCACTTGCGGGAGCAAGTACATTGGAAGGACGGAAAGAACGGCTTGTATCCGGTTTTCTGAACATACTCCAAGAAACCTGTGTCTCAAAGTAAGCAAATATTCTCAGAGTGCAATTACCAGATATACTGTTGATGCCGGACATCTCGTAGAGATATCTAAGTCGTTAAAAATATTAAGTAGACCAAAGACAGCGAATTTACTACGATTCGCCGAAGCCATCGCAATCAAACGATTCAAACCAGACTTATGCAAACAGAAAGAGAGTGTGATTAATCTCTGCACGCCTTGATAACTGAATTTTGATTTTGATTTCGATTACACTAATTAATTAGTCATCTTATTGAGTGATCTCAACTCACTGAAAAAAATCTCAGTCTTATAAACTGTAACCGCTTTTGATTTTGAGTTTCTGTGTGAACCTACAAGCTAAAACTGTTTGTTAATTATTTCTGTTTCCTGTCTTACGCCTCCCTAATCCTTTCTACTTTGAAAGTGTATAAATTGATGATGTAAACTTAAACTAAAAGTTGTAATGCTTATATTTCTGAAGCGTCAATTTTTTAGTATTTCTTGTCTGCTACCACTTAAACATTCAAGTATGTTATTGTCACCTATATAACCACTGTAATTTTAAGTAGTCTGCAGCTGATGAGAACCTGTGAAATAGAATGATATCATTTTATAATGCGAATTGGTTCTTATTTCCTTAGCGAAATATTTCTTTATTGTTTCAAATATTACTATATCCATTTTCCTAATTTAAGTTTATTATTATTCTTATTTTTAAAAGGCTTAGCAACTTGCATTATGCAATTAGTCGACAAGAATGCTCAAAAATAGCATTATTATTCCCTTGGGTTCCTGGTGGGACATAAAGTTTCATCCTGTTCTTCATGGTTCTATTGAGCTTGCTGAACAAGTTCTCATAAGCTTTCATTTCTTCTTCATACGGTCTCCTCCGTGTCACTCTCTAAGTGACGTCCAACTCACCGTTTCTTATTCATATTCCATTCGAGAGTATGGCGTGTGATTTCATTCAAAGGCCTGCCCATATATTGTATCCAGTCGGCCACCATTCCCTCCTGCATATTTGTTAGCTGGTTCTCTGCTGTAGTTACATGTTTCTTATCCTTTCTGACTGGTAACATGATCTTCAGTATGCGGCGAAAGCATCTGTTGATAAAAGTCTGCAACTGCATTCCGTGACAAGTCAAGTCTCTACAATCATATTTTGCTAAACACTCAGTGAAACAGTCGTCCGTAGTTTAGATTGCTTCGGTTCTGCTAGGAAGCATTACTCGTTGGTGTGAATGGAATGGTATGCAATTAATCGTCTCAATCAATCAGAGGTATGTACTTTTACGCATTTATACTAGTTATCTTGATTGTAATGTATACTTACTGCTCTGATATTCATTAAGTCAGTGGGATAAGAGGTTCAGTTTGTAAATAACAAAAGATTTATTTCAGGCATTCAATATGCGTTATAGATAAGATTTTATTTTGATAAATCACACAGTGTTCGTTATACAGTAATATTAACTGGTGACCACATTTCGAGCACAAACTACTGCTAATCTCAATCATATCAACCACGCAACAATGGGAGTGGAATTGATGGTTAGACATTTGAATAAAAATCACTATGGGATAACGCAGATTCAGAAATAATAAAATGAGTGTTACTGATCAAATACAATCAGGTCAGACTAGTAGATTAGGGGTAATCAGATTGTCGGAACATAAGAATTTAGCTATGGTAAGAGTGGTTGATCCCGAGAAGACAGATGAGTAATTTAGAAAAAAGCACACATCAGTAGCACTGCATACATTAACACACAACCACACAACAGGGTAGGACAGGGTTAAAATTCCAAGAAGTAATCTAGGTAGGTGGAGAGAGAGAATGATTACTGAATCGTGGTTCATCCAGTCTACACACAACACAACACATGGAACAGAAATGACTCAATGCAAATACCAGAGATATGCATGGAAGATATTATTACCACCAATCAGTCAGTCAAATCAGAGGAGGATAATAAATAATCTTAAAATTCTATTTAAATTCAATTCACGTACATCATAACATTCTAACAAGTTACTTATTTTGACTATAAATCACTCGTCTTACTCCCCATCTGATTGTATTTGACCAATAATACTCATATTATTATTTCTAAATCTACATTATCCTATATTGATTTTTATTCAAATGTCTAACCAGATTTTCACTCATGTATATAAATGAAGTAAAAAAGTTGTGTGAGTGAGTGACTTGATATGATTATAAGTGGCAATAGCCTGTGTTCGAAATGTGGTCATCAGTTGATATTACTGTACAACACTGTGATTTATCAAAATAAAATCTTATCTATAATGGAGTGATACTCTATCACAGTGCCCAAGCTTTATACTTATATCAATAATTAAATATGCGTGTTAAGAGATCATACATTATTTACTAATAACACATCAAGATCAATGATAACGGGTTGATAGAGTCAATGAACACTACGAAGACTGCAAAATGAGTTTGAAACACGGAGAACTGTGTTAGTGCAAAGAATAGTTTCTTTTGAAAGGCTATTTATATTAATTTTAATTTTCGAATACCAGGAATATCAACCATATTTTCACTATAGCGAAAATATTCATTCAGACATCTATAAAATACAAAATAATTGAGCGAAGAATATCCTTTTCGATAATTTCCTCTTCTGGCTGTACAATTATATATATATATATGTTTATATATTATATATATATATATATATATGTGCCTTGAGAAACTAGAAAATGGGCCTTTGAAGGATGTTATTGATGAACCTGAATTCTATTGTCGGTAAATGGATGATACATTGTTGATTATGGAAAATGAGAAGGAAGTAAAGAAAATCCTGGATAAATTTAATGAGGTTCATCTTGCAGTACATTTTACTATTCAGAAAGAAAAAGACTCTAGAATTTCATTTCTAGACGTCCTTATGACCAGAAAAATGAATTGCATAATAAGAATAAGTGTATATAGCAAACCTACATCACTGGGTCAGTACAGTCATTTTTCAGCTTCGTGCCCTTAAAATACATACGCAATATGATAAAGTGCTTGGTTCACAGAGCAAGAGCAATCTGCTCGGATGAATGTCTTGATGAGGAACTTAATAATATTAAATGGTTGCTGAGTGAAAACGGTTATCCAGAGAAGTTTATTGATAAGAATATGAATCTAAAATCAAAGCAGCTCAAGGTACCAACAGTTCCAAAAAGGCCTTATTCTTACAAATGCAGTTCCTTGGGGACAACATCAGCGAGATACTAACACAACGCCTTAGAAATGTGGTAAAAAGAGCATTCCCTGCTGCTGAATTACGCTGTGTCTTCAAAACTACTCCTCTTTTGCGTTCAAGAGTAAAAGACAAACTGTCTAATTTCGCCTCTTCCATGTGTATCTAACAATTTAACTGCTCCTGTGCAGCCAGTTACATAAGCCGTACAATTAGGCGTGTTTCTCGTCGGATTTCCGAACATCATCCTGCGTCGTTGGTTAAGTGAAGGACAAACAAAATCTACCCGCAGTGCGCTATTCTTTCTCATCTTGTGGATGCAGAACACAAGATTGATATCAACGAGGCTTTCAGAGTCATTTACCACATACAAACAAATCTCAATTTCGCTTTAAGAGTTCAACTGCTAAGTATTGCTGAGGCTGCTGGGATCCACATTAAGAAGCCTAATTTGTACGTCCAAAAGAAGTTAGTTCAGACATTATCCTTACCTTGGCCATCTGGGTTTGAATGATCCTCACTTTTTGTGGAAATTTCCCTAATTTTAGTTGATATTCTGTTTTCTATTATATCCTCTTGATCTTACTTTACAAATCGATATTATTTAAAAAACACTAATATTGTTATTGACTACTAATTTAGAATATTCTATGTATGTAAACATATATGTATATATAATTGTAAAGCCAGAAATTGTCCAAAAGGATATTCTTTTCTCAATTATTTCGTGTAATATTTTCACTGCTATAATAACCTGCGTATTGACTTGTGAATTTCTTATGATATCTGTTTTCAGAGAAATGCTTTTCAAGGTGATTTGGGGTAACAGAATAGAATTATCAATTTTCCAGAGAACTAAAATATGATGTTTTAACAATTACAATATGAAAATCAACTAGAATGGTTCTCAAAAACTCATTTCAACTGAATTAAAACGACATGAAATAACAGAAACATTAGATGGTAGAAGCGAGTGAGTATGACTAATAAACCAGAAGTTCCATTTTAAACCGTCAGTAAAACGGAGAACATGCTTATTTTGATTATTGATATTGTGAAATTGTTACCTTCATTTGAATTTCATTTCACGAACGGGCTATAGCAGGGTGTACAAGCCTAAAGTTAGAGCGTTACGAAAAATATTTCCAAATGGACACTGGGGAATTTTATCAACAGCTGCCTTCAGTAGCTCCATTCTGTAGATTTAATGTCCAGAATGAATTAGCAACAAAAACCATGGGAACACTCATCCACTGCTCAACTTATATGTAGGATAAAGTGAAGAAATGTCGGGCACATAATGGAGAAACCATCGGATGAAATCGCGTGTCAAGCTATCGTACAAGAGGAAATTGAACGTGAAATGACAAGTGGGTCGTCGGTGCGAGGGTGACATGCAGGGGATCGTGCGACAAAGAGATGAGAGAATATGGGCTGTCGTGAGGCCATCTGAAAAGGACTGAAGAGAATGAGTAGTGGAACCCAAGGGAACAACAATAATAATTCAAGTATTGGTTTGTATGGATTTGGTTGATTGGTTACAGGATTTCATCATGAGCTGACATTAGTTAGAGAACCATTGGAAAATCAGGGAGTACTGGACAGCTTTTCCGTCCTAGTTTGAGACTTTTCGGCAGTATACAACCACCTGACGGGGTTCCAACCCACGACCTTCTGGCTACAAGGCCAGCAAGCTCGTAGAACATTGAGCCAATAGGACCAGATCCAATGACCAGTGCATGAATTCTAACTTCTGCCAATTCACGACATAGTGTGACCACTAGCCAATGTCTTCGGCGAGTATTTATCCTTACACTCAACCTACTGCACCCTACTGGTCACGACTTCTCACTAGAACCCCAGTAACTATCTACCTGAATAGATCCAGTCGCCAGTGAGCATGTCATTGATCTTCAAGTATTGGTTTGTAGGGATTTGGTTGATTAGTTGCAGCATTTCATCATTGGATGGGGTCCTAGTGACTTCATGGTCTACAAGCCCGCTGGCCTTGTACCCAGAAGGTCCTGGGTTCGAACCCCGGTGGGTGCATACTGATGAAGAGTCCCAAACTAGGATGAAACAGCTGTCCAGTACTCCCAGGTTTTCCAATGGTTCTCTAACCAATGTCAGCTAATGATGGAATCCTGTAACCAATAATTATTATTATTATAGTAGTTGACAGGATTCATCTATAAACTTGCAATATTTGTTCAATAGTTTTCAGCAAATACTCAGCACGTTACTTTGGCAGATACATTTTCCCATGGAATGCCTTTTAACCAAGGATAGCTGTTTTGCGTTTTCTGAAATAAGAAATAATACTCGGGATGTAATGTGTATTCTTACTCTACAGGTAACGTGAAATCCTAAAATGAAAATACCTTAGAAGCAATGAATATTATTTTGATATAAGAATGACTGGAGGCAGTAATAACTCTCAAAATTAGAAATACAACCTATTCAGCCTACTATTATGAATAGATGCAACATACTCCAATTATCAAGGGTAGTTTTGCTACCGTTGATGTGAATGATTTTCACGTATCTGTCACTTAAGTATCATCGTTATAACTGCATACCCATATCTTTTTATTATCAGCTCTAGTCACTGTAGATTAAAATGGTAGAGCTGGTTAGCGAATGTTGATCACGGACTAGGATGAAACAGCTGTCCAATACTCCAGTGCTGATTTTCAATGGTTCTCTAACTGATATTAATCCGTGATCATCTCGTAAAAACTAAACTAACCCTTATAAACCAACTATAGAAAGTTAATGAAACCGTTGGACAGATAGCCTAACAGTGATGTAATCGTTGAGGACTGTAATTTAAATAAAAAGCCTAGATAATGCCAAGATAGCAGTCAGCTGCCTCTAGGCTACTAAGCCGACGCTGTGTTTGCTATGTCACATGCTTGAGCTATTAACCAGGTTCCACTTTTTTTTCAAATGAACCAAACTACACTTTATTAACTGTTGATTCGGCATAAACTCTATTCCCTTAGGGTTTCGGCTGTTTTACATATTTCTCACCTTGGAACAAACTTTGTTACTCACAAAATGTAGCAATATCACAACCAATAGTGAGATATATGGTTGAAAAAACTAACAAAAATGTTTCATTTTTAAAAGGAATAAAAAAATGGTTGAAGCCAAATTCTGAAAGCTATTGAAAAAGATTTTTGCGCAAACGACCTAACGTATGTCACATTAGTGTAGCAAAATAGTTAACCTGAAATCCTTCTATGAACAATCTATTTATAACATTGACTTTTACCTTAATTTCTAGACTAATTTCATAATTAGTACAATTTTTCCCTTAGCTCTATGTTGTTCTGATGTTTGAATATCTCATTCTGATTTCTGTATTTACTGCTCTTCTTTGCTTTTGAAGTATGGTGTCGATAATGTCTTGTTTTACGGCTGTGAGTTTGTTTGACTGAATTCAAGATTACACCATGCAGTGACTGCTTGACCGTAGACTACGCTTGTTTTCCTTTAACTTTATTTTGTCATTAATGATCCTAGTGATTTCAGGTTATTTATAATTGTATCTAGGCAGTTATTTTTTACTGTACAATATGTATTTTGTAGCTGAGGAACTTTTCAAATGAATAGATGCCAGATAGCATTGTTGAGGTAGTTATATACTTTTTTATGTGAATTATTATTGCTGTTCCTGACACATCAAGCTGTCTTTTCCATATTGTTCTTTTTTTATTCTTATTTCACGTTCCCAGTGGAACATAGAGTTTCACGCTAGAGGCTTGAAGTTTCTGTGGCAGTGGTGACATTTTTTACGGGATGGGGTTGCTAGCCTCATGCCCAACCTTCCCTCTTTACCAGACTTATTATTGGCTTAGTGAGGTTTTGGAGTGCGTCTGTGGCCGTGGATCGAACCCCGGACCACATGTGTGGCTGGCGAGCAATCTACCACCATACTACCGACGCACAAAACCTTATCAGGGCAAGGCGCATGCATATAGCACACAGCCTTCTTCAAACCTTGCACACAACCATTAGGTCGCGTACTATCCCGTCGCCCTCGGCGAATATGGCAACAAAAGTCACGAGAACAACATCAGAGCATATGACAGGTTAGATACCCCTTCCGTAATGTTAGAGCATAATTTTAGACTGTGTGTTTCTTGCAGAAGTTTGGCAGGTTACACAGAAGAAATCATCGAGCGGCTCCTGTGTTCTAACCAGTTCTTATGATTCCTTCTTTTATCTATTTCATGTTATAAATACGTAAATTAAAGACTAGCGCTTTAGGCTAGTTATTACAGATAAGCAACACAAGACAATTAATCTTCTGAAAGTATCCGAATAACACGTTTAGAAACAATTCATTCTCCCTTGAAAAGTGAAATGTGCGTAGCTCATTATTTCAGTTAGGAGTTCTGATCTCATAATTTTGAACACATAAAACATTCTTTGGAATTGAATATAAACTTATCATAAAATATGCAAGGGAGTTAAACAAATGCCTTTCTAAACGTTTTCAGTAAGTGACTAGAAAAGTGGTTTCATGTTTATTTCGAGGTTTTTGATGAATTGTTTTTCATTGAGAACACTCGCTCGACACTGGTGTCGGCTTTTGACAATTAATCTTTCGCTGAGAGACGGTTAATGTATTTGTGAATAATAAGTGAAAACTGTGCTTTAGACGTGATCAATATTGACAATATGCAAACTTCTTATGCACTCCGCCAGGATATTTTTCTTTTTTCTTTTTATCTACTTGTAAAATACTAAGTAGTATGCATTTTAACAGTGATTTCATTTATGTACGTAAATATCACCGTTATATTTCATTCATGGTGTCATGGTAAGTATTCAGATTCATTAGTGCTTGTTATTAGAGATTTATATAAATACACACCCTAAGCTTGCCATCTTTGTTCAGCAGAAACACACTTATATGCTCCTGTGAACTGGTAAGACATATGTCTAATGTATAACAATAATAATGATTTACTTTATTCCAAAAACAGTACTTGTGATGCAGAATGGAATTTTCAGCATTAATCACAATATTGCATCTGATTTCCTCAAATTATAAATAAAATTAATCACACAGAAAATTTTTCTACATTTACAGCAGGGTTAATATAAAAAAAAAAAATAAAAAACATGCAGCATATAAAATGGAAATAATAATAATGATAGCAGCTATGGTAATGATAATAATACAAGTGGAAATTGCCGTGGCCTTGTTATACACAGTATTGTCGATGCGGTATACAAATCCTTGCATGATTAACAATATTGAATATAATGTTCTCTTTACATGATATGGTGAGGGAAAAAACAAAGATGACAGCAGTCATAGAGATAAGTTGGTGTTTGCAGTTATGAAAGTAAAAACAAAGAAGCAACAGGACCATAAATATAATAGAAATAATAAAAGTATAACTTGAAGGTATATAAGGATAGAGGAGATTGTTTATTTACTACCATATTATTCACTAGCAGCTAATAGCATTAAATCATAAGACTGATTTGAAACACCTTCAATGCTGTACAGTAAGTAGTATACTAATTCGTTAAGCAAACATGAAGCTACTCAACATTTCTCTATATATGAATTGTTTTGTTCCTAAGTCTGACTCTTACTGAAATGATCTGTTTTGGACGTTCCTCTACCACAACCATTATAGAATGCAGAATGGAATGTAAACATAGTCACACGACTGCTACACATTTGAACGTTGGCTCCGCTCAACTGGAATTCATGAATTCCTTTAATTCTTCAGATGTGGCTGGCTGGATTCAACATAGAACTTGGCACCGAACTGCAGCAGTTCGAGTTGCCACGTTCCAAATAGCACACAAAGGTAGACAAGAAAATGAGTGAGGAGAATCAATAGAGTTTTGACAAGTATAAGAGTGAAACAGAATGAGTAATGGTAGAAAGGAATATGAAAGATTACAGAGACTGAATACATCTGTGCCATTGACAACGATTTTGAGCCATGTCTCCAGCCATTGATTCTTAGAGTCCCGAGGGTCCCAACCCGGAAGTCTGCATCTCTCTACCTGACTCAGTTTAACTGTCAAGGATTTCATGGATTGATGCCATGTTTTTGTTTGGCCACCGCTTACACTTTTCCAACCTGCACCTATATCAGCTAGTAATGCCCGTCGGGGGAGGCGATGGTTAGGCATGCGCAGCACGTGACCTAGCCATCTCAATCCATGTAACTTTATAGCCTCGTCGATTAATTTTCCCTCTTTGCCCAACACTCTATGCCTAACGTGAACATTACTTACCTTATTATACCACCTAACGTGAGAAAGAGATCGTAGACATCTATGATCAAAAACAGTCAACCTTTTCATGTCTTCAACTCGTATTGGTCATGTTTCAGAGCCATAGAGAAGGATGGAGCGAACTATTGAGCATTAAACACATCCCCTGGTTGATAGCCAGATGTCACGCCTATGCCAGAGATTTGGACAACTGATCTTCAGGAACAATTTCATAATTATGCTTGACGTTAACAGATAAGTAACTTATTCACTAGGTGTGTGTTTAGTTCGGTCATATAAGCAATCCAGTAAAAAAAACCGGTATGTTTCAACACCAATAAAATGCCTAAGGCAGGAATATATATTCATTGAAGCGGTGCCCATTATTATCCTATTTACCCAATACCATTACACACACTACGAATCCTCTCAGAATTATATGCTAACATACTCGTCTACTATTAATAATTTCAGTAGTTTATCTAATTCATCGAAAAAATGGAGATTTGTTTCCTGAATCTAATTGAAGTGAAAATTCAGATGTTCTGGTCTCATTGTATTTACTTAAAGTGAATAGGTGCATTTAATTTATTCAGCCTCCCATTTCAATTAGGAAGGTAATCTGTTTTCAGTAGATTACTAGACTAGCATTAAAGTGAACTTAAATGTATTCAATGTTTATCAGGATGACAGACTTTGTTGTAGTTTAAATATTTTATTGGTTTTCAAAACATATCTCACTTTCAGGCAGCTGTAATCTGTAAATAATAAATTTCATCGATTAAAACTGTGGTAAATGAATGCTGTTCTAAAAACTGCACTGATCAGTCCATAAAATTAAATGGAAACTAGAATAAGCCTGATTTGAAAATTTCTAAGAGTATTCCGTTTCTTGATGTGTGCCTTAGTACACGTAATGACGGATCTCTCAAAGGATCCATCCGACGGAAACCTACATGGAATGGGAAACTAACTAATTTTTATAACTGGGTGCCCATCTCCAGAAAAAGGAACCAAATTCATTCACTCTGCTCTAGGGTAATAAACATTTATAGTTCTGATTGCGTTGACTCAGAACTTGACTTCCTAAAAGCCACAATCTCGGAAAATGGTTACCCGAACCGATTTATTGACAGTAACACGAACGATAAGAGGTCTAAACTGGTCGCTGATGCAAATTCAAGGGAAACCTTATTCACAAACTTGGAATTCAAAGGTGATCAAGCTTCAGATATGCTCAAAAATCGTCTCTCTAAATCAGTCAGTAAGACGTTCTTTGCAGCAAAATTACAAATGACGTTCACCAGCCGCAAGTTGTTCTCTATCTCTGTAAAAGATAAGCTCCCCCGTTTGACTGCATCCATGTGCATCTATCAGTTCACCTGCTCTTTTGAAGCAAGGTATATTGGCCGTAGCCAGAGGACGCTTTCCACATGGATACGAGAACATATTCCAGCATGGTTTTACAAGGGAGAAAAAAAGTGTGTGCTAAGCTGTATTCTAGAAAACCTGATCGATTCCTGTCACTCTGCCAGCCCTGACAATGATTTTAAGATCATCTACCGAATCCATGCTAACTTTCCACGGTTTCTTCGTCGCAGACTTCTAAAGACAGATGAGGCCTTGGCTAATCATTCATGACTTTAAGCGAAACCTTTGTGTCCAAAGTGAGAATGTACAATCCCTAATTCTGCCTCGGCCGTAGAGGAATAGACATTTATTTATTTATGTATTTTTTGTTTAGTTAGTTATTCTATGTACCTTTCCCTTATTACTACGATTATTATTATCACTATTCTCACTCTGCATTGTTTCCACTTGTCCCACTTGTCATTCTAAACCCAAAATTTTACAATATTGAATTCTATCGTATCAAATTTTACACAGTGCTATGTAACATTCTGTATTCGCTTACCAATCTTATAATTATGCACCCCTTTCCAACATCTTTACACCTTATGTATTATTCTCTATATGACAATGATTGTTTTGCTACTTGACATTTAACTATGATTACAATCACAAATATTTTAATTGCATTTCATACTGCTATTATTATTTCATGTATTCACACACCTTTGATCGAATTCCCTAACCGGATATAATTTCTTAAAAACCATATATATACGATTGTACAGCTTGATAATAAATTCGTTGTTGAAAATAGTCTCTTCACTGACTTGTGTTCTCAAAATATAACTGACTGATTTTTTAATTGAGGTCATGAGGTCGGTTTTTCTAGCGACTACCATAAGTCTGTATCATAAATAATCTCCATAATATGTTAATTTACAGACAGTTTTGATTCAGCGACCTCTGCTTGCAAACGAGTGAGTTCTTTTTGATGATTCATTGGAACTGTATCTGAGTTGATTTCATTTCATTAGAACTATTTATAGTAAGTAACATCGCACATATCCGAAAAGGAAGCCGAAGTTCAGTCACTGGAGACTCTAGTTCTTAATGAAACCAATACTTTGACACTACACACAATTCGCCTAAGGCCATCCCAGTATTTGAACGTCAAAGAAAAACAACATAACACAACGATGAATCACTAAAAGAGGAAACTATTAGAATAATAACTAAGTACTACCTAGTGACATCATGATAACCAGTCCCTAAGGGTGCGCATAATTTTAGTCTGGTTGATCGGAGTGGATGACCGAGTTCCATTTTAACTAGTTGGTTAGTCCACATCTATTTCATCTGCTGTCGCAGATTCCTGACACCTCCATGTGCGTCGGTGGCACAGTGGTTAGGACGCTCGTCAACCATGCACATGGTCTGTGGTTCAATCCCCTGCCGACGCAAACTTGATATCAATGGTCGGTCTGCAAAATGTGGGCTACCAATATCACATGTTGAAAATTTCATACCGGTACCGAAAATACTGTGTGGAATAAAGCTGTAATCAAAAATAAATAAATAAATAAATAAAATGCCACTTATTTTCTCATTTCTTTGCCAACCTGGGGAGCCTTCCCAGCTTTGTACGAGGTACAAACATTCCATGCCCAAACGCTTAGTTTTGCCTTCATCGAAAGAAGATATATCAGCAGTCTAGCTTCCAAAAGGCTTTTACCAGCCCACAACATTCCATTTCTCCGATTTCAGTGAGGAATTACTCCATTTTATGTATTTTGTCTGTGCTTTGAAATTCTCGTGGCAATAAGATTGATTCTCCATGTTGGCGTTGATACTCCCACACAGAAACATTCCCCTTTTCCCCTGCTTAAGACCGAGAAGAAAATTAGCGGACTAATAAACTAACTGCTTTTGCTTTATACTGAAGATCAAATGGCCGGTCATAAAGAATGCAGACACAAAGAACTTATTGCGCAACAATTAAACAGAGGAAAATTGAGATGGATCAGACACCCTCTGAGAAGACTAACAAATTAAGTCGCGCTCCAGGCTATTGCTTGAGCGGAACCCGAATAAGAAAAAGACGACTAGGGAGAACGAGGGTAACATGAGGGAGATCATGCGAGGAGATGAGAGACTATGGACAATCGTGGAGCCAGATGAAGAGGATCTCAGATAATGAGACGAATGGAGGAAATGTGTTACTGAAGCCCAATTCTCTACTCGGAACTAAAGGAAACAATAATATAATGATATATACATTATATATATCTATTCTAGAAGAAATTTCCGGTGGGTGAACATAAAATATGCATCAAAGTCACTTCCGTAGAGAACATCACTGGCTATTACATTTGGACCGATTTTGAAATAACAGCCAAGAAATGGAAATCACAATCAATGAAAACAGCATAACTGTGAAATGACTTTCAGGATCACCTACAAAAATTCATCACAACACTACTAATTTTTATGTTAGAAAATAATTTAAATTGTTCCACGTTTACATTTGAAAAATCCTTCTTGAAATAAGGATAAACGGCTAGGTTATATATATAATCGTTGCTATTCCCTTGGGCTCCGAGTGGGATATAGTGCTTCAACAGAACACAGCACATCTCCGTGTTGCCCTGTTCCGTGCAGTCATCTTTAGCTGCTGACACGATTGTCCATAGTCTCTCGTCTCCTCTCACTGTGTCCTTCATGTCACCCTCGAACTTCTCACTCGAGTGACAGCCTGGCACACGATTTCATTTGACAGTCTCCTCATAATGTACCTGACCCATTTCCATTTTCTTCTACATATATATATATAGAGAGAGCAGTGGGTTCTTGACTGGTATGTTCCAGTAGTTTCTCGTTGCTAATTCTTTCTAACCATTTAATTTTCACTATGGAGCTAATGAAGGCAGATGTTGATAAAATTCTGCACTGGCCTGTTGGAAAAGCTTTTCACGACGCTAGTGCCAAATTTCTGACCCATATATATTAATTTTGCAGAGCTTTAATTCAAATCAAATGTTAGTCGGCTAATACATCTCTAATGCTCCTAAACAGTGATTTGAAAATATTCCAACTTTTACCTACTTTGAAACTGTTAAGCTTCAAATGAAACTGTTTTGCAAGGTCTGTTGAAATAACGAAAAAAAAACAACAAAAATATGACAAGCAAACTGATCCTTTTCACGAAAAAAAAAAACTTTCCAAGTTCTAACAGTGACATTTTAAAGGAGAACTAATATGCAGTAGGGTGTATAGTAGAAATAGTTTGTAATTTTGCACACTGTCTGTGTGTTAGTGTGTACTTAAAATTATTTGACTGTCTTTTGCTTTAATTGTCTACAGGTATTGCTGTAACAAGTGAACAAAAATGACAAGTCACCAGAGTGGAATATCGCCTTGCTACCTACACTGATGCATTTCTCTTTTATTTTATTTTGCTTAGAAAAAAAACCAAAAAAAAACAGAATGAACAAAAACGATAATGAATCAGTGATGTATAGGTTGATAAATTTTTGGACAAAAAAAATCCGAGAATATTCTGTAGGTTTTGTTTAACAGCTAAAACACCGTAGTTAATTTGTTTCAGAGGTTGTTTTTATTTTTTTTTGTAATAAAAGCTTTTTTTTCATCATGAGTTGATATTGGTTAGAGAACCATTGGAAAACCGAGTGAGAGTACCGGGATTCGAACCCAGAACTTTCTGGTTACAAGACCAGCGAGCTCGTAGACCATTAAGCCACTGGGACCCTATTCAGGTAGGTAGTTACCCAGGTTTCTAGTGGGAAGTCGTGACCAGTAGGGTGCAGCAGGTCAGGTGTGAGGACAAATACTCGCCGAAGACATTGGCTAATGGTCGAGCTATGTCGTGAATTGGCAGAAGTTAGAATTCATGGGCTAGTCTTTGGATCGGATTCCAATGGCTTAATCGTCTACGAGGTCGCTAGCTTTGTAACCAGAAGGTCCTGGGTTCGAAACTCTTTGGTGCGTGCGTACAGTTGATGAGTCGCAAACTAGGCTGAAGAGACAGCTGGCTGTGTAGTTTTCCCAGTTGGTTTTCCAATGGTTCTCTAACCACTGTCAGCTCATGATGAAATCCTGTAACCAATCAAATCACTACGAACCAACGCTTGAAATGGTTTTTATAATAATTATTCAGTACAGAGTGGATTGTTGGCAGTATAACTATATTAATTGCATACTTTAAATTTGAATAATGCAAGGGCAACAGTTTGTGCAGATTATCATGGTACCTTAGAGGCTGAGGGTATTGACATTCACAGACAGTACGATTTAGACTAATGCAAGATCTAACACCCACAACTTCTTCAGTTTTCGTTCTGCTTAAACAAAAGATAAAGTGAAAACCAGAAATGGTCGCACAAATTATGAAGTGCAGCTTCAGACCAAATCATTGTGCGAGTTTGACTACTTATAAATAATAAATAGTAGTGGTAGTGATAACAAAAATTACAATAACAATAGTAATAATAGGAATATTAATGACGACATGCATGTCAAACATGCGCAAGTCAACACCAACAATAAGGAATCTAAGTCATCAGTAGTGATTCCATACAAGGAAGGAACGTTGGAAAGCTTGCGCAGAATTCTTAACAAGGCAGAAATAAAAGTGGCTGGCATCCACACAGCCACAAACTCAATTAGAAACAAGCTTTGTCGGTTGAAGGATCAATCCTGTGGAACCTTTAAAACAAAACAATTTAGTTTATCTAATACCCTGTCTGAGATGATTGTCAGGCCAAATACATAGGTGAAAGTAGTAGAACAAGGCTCAGTCAGTCAGACTAGCGGAGCATGAAAACCAAGCAAAGTCTAGATCACTTGACCCGACACGCAGATAAGAAATCTAGAGAATAGTTCAGCTATAGCACCCACCACATGCAATTAAACACAACCATACAATAGGATGGATGGGATAAGATGATAGTTTTAAAATGTAATGTGCCAGCAGATTGAAGGGAGAGATTGATAACAATGGAAGCTTTGTTTATCGAATCAACTGCAAATACGTGTAATAGGAATGATTCTACACCTGTCCACCTAAATATCTGGAAAATTCTACTACCCCTAAGACAAATAGGAGAGAACAAAGAAAACTATGCAACTCAAGTTTCAAAGTCGCGTGATTATAATTGATCGAATGATTGTGAACAATACATTTTTTTGGAAACTGTAAATCATACTGTTTCATCACTGTGTGATACATCTAATAAACAAACTAATATAGAATTATATGGTATGCGTTCGGATTCACACTTCACCTTGAGTCGTCTCCCATTACATCTATAAACATCTTTCAACCCGAGTGGACCTGAAATAGTCTCATCATCAGTGAATTATAAATTAGGTGAAAAGCATCCGAAAGCACTAATGATGTCTGTATCTTGATAAATACAACTACTCCAAACTGTAACAAAGTAGGTGTATAAGCAAGCTAAATGTTACTCAGTCTGAGTTCATGTTTCTTTTTGACACCTTCTTTTTGTTGGCAGTAGTGAAAAACAATTTCACTACAAAAGGATAACGCTTGGAAGATTCAATTAAAACTGAGATGGTTCCTGAACTTTGGAAAACAAGTTGACCATTGTTTCTTAATTTTCGTCATCATCATCATTATTTCCAGCTTATTTTCGTAGTTGACGTAGGCAGATTTGTATTCCAGAACCTGACATTATCAGAAACGATGCATTCACTGTTATACGTATGATATAACAACAGCTTCTCTTTGGCAAAACGTCTCATTCATCATAAACCTTCTGTGTATAAAACATTTAGATCCTACTTCTGGGCATATTTTATTTGTTATGTTCAGGTCTATTAGATGGCAGGGGGTAATCGGTAGGAAACATTCGCTGAATATTTACTTCGAGCTCGCTAGCACTAATGAGCAAGGTGTGTCCAACATCCTGAAAGATTCTGAGATTCGAAGCCATTTCCCTCAGTACTGCAGTCACAAATGAGTGCCAAGAAGCTAGAAACCTTGGTTCAAGGTTTCCTGCAGACTGCCCCCAATCATCTAATAACAACATTGCAGACTATACTGTGATCGTGAGCCACTTCGCATGGTGGTCGCATTGCAAACTTCACTGACAGGATTCAGTCTGTAGCGAACAAAGGACTTATTTGTATGACACTAATTACTTACCACCCAGTGTGCAACCGAAATTTTCAAGTCTTCTGTTATCACTGCAAATTTTTTTAATTTTTTTATTCCTCCACGTTCCCAGTGTAACATAGGGCTTCAAGTTAGCAAATTGAAGCTTCTGTAGAAGCGTTTATTTTTACAGGATGGGGTTGCTTGCCTCATGCCAAACCTTTCCTCTTTACCAGCTTTTTTATTTCTGACTTAGAGAGGTAAAAAAGTGCGTTGGTGGCCAAGGATCGAACCCCAGACCATGTGCATGGTCGGTGAGCGTCCTAACCGATGTGTCACCAAAGCATCACTGCAAATACACTGAAAATTTTCACTATATTTATGCTTCATGGAAATTTTAAAGGTTGAATGCAGCTGATGAGAAACCAACGAAATAAAATGCTATGATTTTATTCTACCTTAATGGTTAATTTCGCTTTACTAAAATATATATCCTTATCAGTTTGCTTTAAGTTAGTATTAACATATGTGTTAAGGAACGACGGAGTGAATACCAATAATATTCACTGGAAGTGACATTTGAGCAAATAAATATATACTGTTTTTTAAAACGTTTAATTTCGATAAAACAAATTTTCATCCATTTGTTTCCATATGCTTTTTATCTGTTGCAGATGGTTATTTTTTCTAAAATAACTTTTTCTTGTAAAAATGGTTGTGTGAATAGCGATCTTTTTCTCTTGCATTTTACCTAGCTCTAAAGCGTTTGGTTTTGTCCGCCATTACAATTCCGGGAAACGAATACCATACGCCAATTTTTTTCTAAAAGTGAAATTGATAAACCGTGTGTCGAATGAATGAGGGCGGGTAGACATACCCTTAAATATGTTATATTCCATTTCTAAAATAAAGCGGTAAAAAAATACAAAGTAGGGATTTATGGTTGTATATCGAAATTATCTCTAGCTATGCATATACCAAGATTGCCACTATTTGGCATTTTATAGAATTTTATTGAAGGTACTGCCGTTGGTAAGCCACTTGGTAGCTAACAGCGCATTCTATTTTTGTAGAATCATCAGTACTACATAAGTAAGATTTTGCCAACAGTACAGAAAGATACATGAGTCGGTGGTACAGCGGTAGAACGCTCACCAACCAAGCTACACGTGGTTCTGGGTTCAATCCCCTGCCGATGCACTCCTTTACCTCACTAAGCTAGTAATAAGACTGCTGAAGAGGGAAGGTTGGGCATGAGGCTAGCAACTCCATCCCGTAAAAATAAACATCACTGCTATGGAAACTTGAAAGCTGTAGCTTCAAGCCCTATATTCCACTGTGAACTCAGGGGGAAAAACGGAAAAGTCCATTTCTTTGTGGTTTTCAGTAGTTTTCAAGCTTTTGTGGAACTAAATACATAGGCCGTACTGGTAAAACACTATCTCTACAAGCACAAGAACATTGGTTAAAACGGTTGGCAAAAGCATAAATTAGCCGAATCAATAAATTGCTGCTTGCATATTACTCTACATTAAAAGACAAATTATTCAGAATGCTTTTTGAGGTAAATTCAAGTCGCTCAAAAGTATCATTTCTCAGGGGAAACTCTTGTTATACACAAGTAGCTTGTTCAATCCTTTCTACTACCATGCCTTTGTGAAATTTACCGACATTTATATAAATCTAGTAAGTTAACCTTCTTAGCTCAATTTTTCTTTTTATTTGCAGACTCATGACTCTAAAATATGCCTTACACACATATTTTAAATCCTCCATGCTGTATAACAATATTCCTCTATCAAAGCGCTGAATGGTTTAAACTACGTAAACTCATTTCATCCAATTGCATAATTGTCTGAATTGTCGTTTCGAATTTACTTGTTATCTGCTCGTACTAAAATAATTTTTGCATGTTTGGCAACATGAATTAAAGTACACCTGGCTTCGTTTCAATTTCATTAGGGTAAACTTCAAAATGTAATGTTTTTTGCTAAAATGTACCCTCTATAGTTTGGTTTGTAAGGATTAGTTATGTTTAACGAGTTGATCACGGACTGATATCAGTTAAGGAACCATTGAAAACCAGGGAGTACTGGACAGCTGCTGTTTCATCCTAGCTTGGGAATCATCTGCATTGAATCGGGTCCCAGTGGCTGAATGGTATACGAGCTTGCCTTGTAACCGGAAGGTCCTGGGTTCGAATCCCAGTGGTTGCGTAGTGCCGATGATTCCCAAACTAGGATGAAACAGCAGCTGTCAAGTACTCCCTGGTTTTCAATGGTTCTCTAACTGATATCAGTCCGCGATCAACTCGTAAAATGTTTCCATAAATTGTCTTGATTACATGAATTTCAAGATGATCAGTTATGTGCGCGTTTCAACAACTTTGGAAGCATCAAATCTAAGAGATGACTAATTTTGCCATTGTTATATCTAGAAGTTAAAATGACATCAAAACGTTTATAATCATAAACTAAGACCACAATACTGGAAAAGTGTATTAAAGTACATTTAATCACCTTAATATGGAAGGCATATGCAAGTTGATGAAACCGTTGAGACTATCAACCACAAAAACAGCATTTTAGCCTGTTTAACAACAAGGTATTTATAAGAAAAAGGCGCAAACAGCGAAGAAAAGTTTCTTTTTGTCAATTTGTTTTCATGAGATAATAAAAAAAGTAAGAAGCAAAGTTATAGTAAGAACTTCAGTCTGTCCACGGTAGGACGAGAAAATGTTTGTATCGCTTTTGAATACAGAGGTCCGGTTTCGGATCTCGGATAGCTAATGCTTCAGCTATGCATAGATGGCGTATCCGAAGTCCCTTTGTACGACATTGAGGGACTCTGTGTCGCACTGTGAAGCATTCATGCAAGCGGGGGTGCTCGATGTCCGGAGATGACAAGGTGCTTGAGGATGGAGCTGCTACTGTTCTTCTTTTCTCCTATGGCTTACCAAGCTGGACAGTGTTCCAGAATACGTTTGTGGACATGACGTTGCATACGGCCGATATACTTTACTCCATATGAGCGAGTAAGCTGATGAATACACACTGAAGTGGCCAAAAGCGGAATCTTATGCTTAACTAGGTATTTGCTAGAGATATTCTAATAGTTTGGTTCCACTGAAGTTTCGTACTTTTCTGAGGAAAGCTATGAACGATATTTCATGCAAGTGAATTATAAATACTATGAGGAAAACCTTAATTCTCGTTACTTGTTAAGGTAAAGGCAGTTAGATTATTTTTTCCGGTAGAATTTTAAACCTCGAGTAAATGAAACTTGTTTGAGGACTGTCACCGGGAGAAATCTATAGGACTTCACTTCATTTCATTTCCCTGTAGCAAAGGTGGAGCCGGATCTGAGAAGCAAGACAGATCTTGACTAATATGAAATCCCTGTCAAAATCTACCGCTTTTAGGACAAGGAATAAAACTGAGATTTTCAACACTGATGTCGTGTCGATTCCAGAAACTTTTTACGTCACTAAATGCTTCGCAAACATCTGTCGCTTGATTCTACCGATCAGATGGTTAAGTAACGAGAAATTCTAGAAAGAAACCATCGAATAACCTATCGCTGTATATTTGAGAATGTAGGCAGACTGGAACTACGCTGAGGAGATCGTTGGAAGATATCCTGCAACAGGCTGTAGATTTTGAAAAAAACAAAGAATAGGCAGTCTTAGAGTGACATGGAGGACACGAAAGTCTGCACTCGATCTTGCAGTCAACTAATAAGAACCGAAAATAGAACAGTATGGAACGGAGACGTGCTGCTATAGTCCTATGTTTAACTCGGGACACAAATGAATAGTGACTATGTAATGTAACAACTAAATATTATTATTCAAGTGTCGGTTTGTAGGGATTTGATTGGTTACACGATTTTGTCATGAGCTGACATTGGTTAGAGAACCATTGGAAAACCTGGGTCCTGGGTTCCAACCCCAGTTGCTACGTACTGATGAAGAGTCTCAAACTAGCTTGACGAGGGAGCTGTCCAGCACTCCCAGGTTTTCCAATGGTTCTCTGACCAATGTCAGCTCATGATGAAATCCTATAAATATTATTAGTTTGCAAGGATGCATTTCTTTCGACGAAAATCTAATTAAGAACAGTAACAACAACATTGGTCTCGCTATCTGTACTTAGCAGAAATGTTGATTATTGACAAGAGCAATATATAAAATCACTTTCTCACCATGCTACTTACTGTATTGTCTTTTCTTTCATTGATTAAAAATATTTCACAATGACAGACTTATTATATCTCCTTTTTTGTTTTGTTAGTGTAATTATGTACTTTAGTAAAAAATATCCATCCTTCTTCTTTAGCCTGCAAAGATATTATCTCCCATTTACATAATTATGTTTGCCATAATTATATGCATGCATATATATATGTTATTTTGCTAAGTACAGAAAGTCATGCCATGGTTTAATTTAACTTGTAATTCTCGCTGATAGATTATACTGGATCAGAATGTTCAGTTTCTGTTGATAGGTTAGCTTCTACTGCAGACTGTTTTGACAATGTCTGTAGGTTAACATGATTTAGCTTGTTGATGCTAGTTAGCAGTGTAGTCGAAGATGTGTGTTTTGGTCATATTCGACACTCGTTATCTGCAAATACCTGCATTAAAGTTGAGTGATGGGGAACACCATCTGAGACTCGAAATAAGCATCCTTTCATTTACCCTAACTATTTCCCGGATTTCAAAGCCTGGCTGACGCATTCCTGGACTTCGCTTAGCCAGTAGTAAGGTGGGTGAAGAGGGAAGTTAGGCGTGAGGCTAGCAACTTCACTCTGCAAAAATCAATAACTTCACTGCTACTAAGACTTCAATGCTTAGGCTTGAAGCTCTATGTCTAACTCAGAATGTAAATAAATGAAATAAATACCGATAATAATATTTCATACTCATCTTCCGACGCTAACCAACAATAAGATAAAACATGTTCTTGTGATTCCTTGAACATAAGATTTGTAATACAAGTTTTGTCATTCTGTTATTTGTGGCTTGAACGGAACCAAATTTTCAAGAGTTGCTTTGTAAGGATTAGAACCATTGAAAACCAACCAGGGAGTGCTGAACAGCCGGCCGTTTCATCTTAGTTTGGGAATCATCGGCTGTACGCACCCACCGCCAGGGTTCGAACCCAGGACCTTCCGGTTACAAGGCAAGCTCGTATACCATTCAGCCACTGGGAGCCGATTCATTGGCCATCCTATGAATTCTAACTTCTACCAATTCGTGATGCACTTAGCGCGACCAGCACCAACCAATGTCATCGGTGGGAAATCCATCCTCACAGCTGACTGGTTGTACCTCACTGGTCACGACTTCTCACTGGAACTCTAGGAAACTCCATCCTGTAGCAAGTCACTAGCGAGCATCAGATTAATTTTCAATCCTTACAAACCAACTCTTGACAAGTGAAGTTCAACCAGTCAAGTGTGAGGATGGATTTCCCATCGATGACATTGGTTGATGGTCGAGATAAATCACGAATTAGTAGAAGTTAGAATTCATGGGCTGGCTAGTGAATCGGGTCTCAGTGACTGAATGGTATACGAGCTTGCCTTGTAACCTGGAGGTCGTGGGTTAGAACCTTGGCGGTGGGTGCATACTGCCAATGATTCCTAAACTAGGCTGAAGAAACAGCTGTTCAGTACTCCCTGGTTTTCAGTAGTTCTCTGACTGATATCAATCCGTGGTCAAACTCGTAGAACCAAATTTATAATTTGCCCACATAGTTCAAAGGTTTACGCTTTCACCATAGTTCTTTTTGGAAGCAAACTTATTCAGATCGTAGGATGTGATCTGCTTGATACCTTGAATCACAATCAAGAAAAGAAGCAAAATTGCACTGAACTATATGCTACTGGTTAATTGAAATGAGTAGGGGTATACCACTTAAATCAACCAATAGTACTTACTTGCCAATAGTCAGTAGTACGTAGTTATATATAAATTTGCTTATTTTCACAATCGCCATCAGTGGTATCAAGTACATCACACACGGTGATCTCAATATTTTGGTATCCAAAGGAAACTACTGGGAAATTTCAATCCTAGAACCGAGTAGATTGCAAATTACCAACCATTTCGCAAATTGGTGAATTTGGTTAATGGTGTCACCCATTCGTCCAAGTAACCAGCTAGAAATCAGGCTACTCGAATTGATTTGGCTGTCTCAGCTGGGTCAAACCGTCTACACTGCTGATTATTATTATTTCCTTTAATTCCTAGAGGAACATAGGGCTTCAGCCGCACGTCTCCATTGCGTTTGGTTCTCTGCTAAAGTTTTCACCTGGCTCCAGGTCTGCCCACATGCTTTCATCTCCTCTTCACATGACCTCCTCCAAGTCACCCTCTCACTGACGACCAACTCGCTGCTTCCCTTTCCGGTTCCACTCGACCAATGGCTTGTCTAGTGATGTAACTTGATGGTTTGTTTTCTCAGAGTATGGCCAATCCACCTACCTCCATTTCTTCCTGCTTATTTGTTGCACATTTGGTCCCTGGTTGGTTGGTTCGCCCATTGCCAGAGATCCCTGTTTCTGATCTTTACTGGCAGGCCATCTGGTCTTAGGCGAAGACAGCTGTTGATGAAAATCTGTGGTCTGTTTGAGATGCTCTTTATGACGCGCAGGTCTCTGATCCGTATAGTGAGTAGCACTGACTTCACATTGGAGTTGAAAATCCGGATCTTATTTTTGATGCAGAGTGCTGTTGACCTCCACACTCACTTGAGAGTAGTGAAAGCTTGTCTTGCTTTTCAGATCCTTGCTTTGATATCCTCGTCAGTTCCGCCTGTAGTTGAAACGATGCTTCCTGAGTGGGTAGGTAAAAGAGGTTCTTTCTTTCAGATTCCTTCCATTTATGTTGATTGTTGTCTGTTATTGCTGTTGGTGGTGTTGCCCAAGAATTTTCATCACCTCTGTTTTAACTATGTTCACCTGAAATCCTATCTTTGATGCTTCTTCTGCTAATTTGTTGCTTTTCGTTTGCATGTCTTCCAGTTTGTGGGAAATCAGATATATATCATCGGCGAACTCCAGATCCTCCAAGTTTCTTTTTGTGTGAGTCCACATTATGTCTGTTTCCTCGTTGCCCACCGCTGTCTGTTGCATTATCCAATCTACCGCACCGCTGATTAGCTTGACCCCAAACAAGCGAAACGGTCGTCCAGCGTTCAGTTAATTTTAATTTTATTATTACTTGACTCCACACTGTATTTTGATACAAGTATGGAATTTTCAGCATGTGATATCGGTAGCCAAAATTTATCAGGGGATTGAACCCCGAACCATGTACATGGTCGGCGAGCATTCTAACCACTGTGCCACCTCAATCTAGCTGGCTAGAAAGCACTAGTGATTGATATGAATGGCTTGGCCTTAACCTGCTATTATCACAAATGAAAAAAATAATGTAAACCGGCATCAAATGTTATTTTTCTTCTCTAAACTAATCACTGTTGTCATTTTTAGTTTGCCTATCAGTATTTTCTTTTGTTTATGTCCTAGTTAGCATAAATAAGTCTTTGAATCCATTTTCAGAAAGAATTCACAAGCATCAGTTAGTCAGTAGACATGGAAATGGAGTCAATAACTTAATTTTTTTAAATGGATTAGTAATGAAGTACAAGTCAGTGAACAATTTTATTATCTATCATTTATGCTTTTAGTTGATGCTTCTTCTCAAGCAGATTAAATGCAGATGTTGCCGAGTCATTTCTCTATCTGTATAAAGTCCCTGAGATTACTCAGAATAGCCAATGAGTTAATTTTTTGCTCTTGAATAATCAGGTAATTAAAAATCCGGAATTAAAAAACAATTAACTTCGTTGATTATGCTTGCTTGTTTTTGTTTTTACCCTTTTCACATTTGGGGATGTTCTAAAATATCTCACATTTAAGTTTATGTAACCGATTAAAACATAAGAATGTTGAGAAACCTGTGATATGACGTGTTGAATGCATCACAGAATATGCCTTTAACCCCTAGCGGTACTGCAATACATGGAATCGTTGATGTTTTTGGAGAAGTGCTTACTTAAGACGCTAAGACGATCCCTCAAG
>OX235272.1:48230275-48255472 GCA_944472155.2 Trichobilharzia szidati | reverse complement strand
CCCCCGAGCCCTTGACTTGGAGTCTAATCCGCAAGGCAGCGGAGCAGCGTCAGGTGCTGCGTTCCCATGGTTGCCGGTGACCCATATGGGTTCGTACGCCATTTGATCCTATTGGATTCTGGAGCCCATGTACCCCATGGTAACTGCTTTTAGTCTAACCGCTATCCAAACAACCTTCCTGGCATGGTAGGACCTGCAGGGACATGAGTCCCAGCCAGTTTAGCTTGTTGGGTCACGGCGGCATTCAAGCCCGACCACCACGGCAAGGTAGCAGTTATCGGCCGGGAAATGTGCGTGGCTCATTATTTCAGTTAGGAGTTCTGAACTCATAATTTCGAACACATAAAACAATCTCTGGAAATGAATATAAACTTAATATAAAATATGCAAGGGAGTTAAACAAATGCCTTTCCAAACGTTTTCAATAAGTGACCAGAAAAGTGGTTTCATGTTATTGTTTATCTCGCTATTTTCGATGAATTGTTTTTCATTGAGAACACTCGCTCGACACTGATGTCGGCTTTTGACAGTTAATCTTTCGCTGGGAGATGGTTAATGTATTTGTGAATAATAAGTGAAAACTGTGCATTAGTCGTGATCAATATTGACAATATGCAAACTTCTCATTCACTCCGCCGAGATATTTTTCTACTTCCTTTTTATCTACTTGTAAAATACTAAGTAGTATGCATTTTAACAGTGATTTCGTTTATGTACGTAAATATCACCGTTATATTACATTCATGGTGTCATAGTAAGTATTCAAATTCATTAGTGCTTGTTATTAGAGATTTATATAAATACAAACCCTAAGCTTGCCATCTTTGTTCAGCAGAAACACACTTCACTGCTCCTGTGAACTGGTAAGACCTATGTCTAATGTATAGTAATAATAATAATAATAATTTCCTCTATTCCAAAAACAGTACATGTGATACAGAATGGAATTTTCAGCATTAATCACAATATTGCATCTAATTTCCTCAAATTATAAATAAAATTAGTCATAGAGAAAATTTTTCCACATTTACAATAGGGGTAATGTAAAAAAAACATGCAGCATATGAAAATGGAAATAATAATAATGATAGCAGCTAAGGTAATGATAATAATACAAGTGGGAATTGCCATGGGCCCTATTGTCGATGCTCTATACAAATCCTTGCATGATTAAAAATATTGAATATAATGTTCTCTTTACATGATATGGTGAGGGAAAAAACAAAGATTACAACAGTCATAGAGATAAGTTGGTGTTTTGCAGTTATGAAAGTAAAAACAAAGAAGCAACAGCACCATAAATGTACTAGAAATAATAAAAGTAAAACTTGGAGGTATATAAGGATGGATGGAGGAGATTGTTTATTTACTACCACATTATTCACTAGCAGCTAATAGCAATAAATCATAAGACTTATTTGAAACATCTGCAATGCTGTACAGTAAGTAGTGTACTAATTCGTTAAGCAAACGTGAAGCTACTCAACATTTCTCTGTGGGAGAAAGGAAGTGTGTGCGAAGCTCTATTTTGGAACACCTGATCTACTTCTGTCACTCTGTCAACCCTGACCATGATTTTAAGATCATATATATATAATCCATGCAAACTTCCCGCGTTTTCTTCGTTACAGACTTCTAAAGACAGCTGAGGCCTTGGCAATTCATGACTTTAAGCCAGACCTTTGTGTACAAAAGAAGTATGTACAATCCCTACTTCTGCCTTGGCCGTAGAGGGATAGACATTCATTTATTTTATTTTGTTTATTTAGTTTTTCTGTGTACTTTTCCCTTATTACCACGATTATTATTATTATTATTAGTAGTAGTATTCTCACTCTGAATTGTTTCCACTCGTCTCACTTGTCATTCTAAACCCAAAATTATTAATATTTTTATTTTTTATTTTTACAGTACTGAATTCTATCTTATCAAATTTCACACCATGTAATGTAACATTTTATATTCGCCTACTAATCTTATAATTATGTACCCCTTTCCAATATCTATACACCTTATGTATTATTCTATATACGACATTAATTATTGTGCCACTTGACATTAAACTATGATTATGATCACAAATATTTTAATTGCATTTCATACTATTATTATTTCATGTATTCACACCTTTGACCGAATTCCCTCACCGGATATAATTTTTATAAAAAAACCATGTATATACGATTGTACAGCTTGATACTAAATTCGTTGTTGAAAAGAGTCTCTTCACTGAATATTGTGTTCTTAATGCTACAATGGGAATTATTAAATTATTTCTCTATATGTGAATTTTTATTTTTATTTTTGATTACAGCTTGATTCCACACAGTATTTTCAACATGGATATCGGTAGCCCAAATTTTGCAGGCCGACCATAGATATCAAGTGTGCATCGGCAGGGGATCGAACCCCAGACCATGTACATGGTCGGCGAGAGTCCTAACCACTGTACCACCGACGCATTGTTTTGTTCCTAAGTCTGACTCTTACTGAAATGATCTGTTTTGGACATTCCTCAACCACAACTATTACAGAATGCAGAATGGAATATAAACACAGAGACACAAGATTGCTACATCATTTGAACGTTAGCTCCGCTCAAATGAAATTCATGCATTCGCTGTATGATCTGAATTCCTATAATTCTTCAAATGTATTCCACGGTTTGTAAATGAATTTACTTATTTCATTTATTTCTCAAGAAGTATAGAACCATGACAGGACTATTCGATACGATTTTGACACAAATCCCTAAGGAACTCCCTGTTGAACATCTTAAAGAAGTGAAGAAAGCAGAAACTGTAAGCGGGTCACATCAGTGAACGTTTCAGTCGTAAATAGATGTAGACGGCGGGATATGATTGTGCTGGACATGCTGTCAAATTAAGAGAAAAATGAAGTTTAAAACAAGTGTGATACTTATGTGCTGCAATGATCAGATAACCTATTTTAGTTGGCTAAGAACGCTGCCAAGGAAGTCGAGTGTGAAAACTGCGAGATTTAAACAACTGATCTTCAGGAACAATTTCATAATTATGCTTGACGCTAACAGATAAGTAACTTATTCACTAGGTGTGTGTTTAGTTCGGTCAGATAAACAATCAAGTATAAAACCGGTATATTTCAACACCAATAAAATGCCTAAGGCAGGAATGTATATATCCATTGAAGCGGTGCCCATTATTATCCTATTCACTCAATACCATTACGCACACTACGAATCCACTCAGAATTATATGCTAACATACTCGTCTACTATTATTAATTTAAGTAGTTCATCTTGTTCATCGAAAAAATGGAGATTTGTTTCCTGTATCTAATTGAAGTGAAAATTCAGATGTTCTGGTCTCATTGCATTTACTTAAAGTGAATAGGTGCATTTAATTTATTCAGCCTCTCATTTCAATTAGGAAGGTAATATGTTTTCAGTAGATTACTAGACTAGCATTAACGTGAACTTAAAAGTATTCAATTTTTATCAGGATGACAGACTTTGTTGTAGTTTAAATATTGTATTTTTTTCAAAACATATCTCACTTTCAGGCAGCTGTAATCAGTAAATAATAAATTTCATCGATTAAAACTGTGGTAAATGGATGCTGTTCTAGAAACTGCACTGATCAGTCCATAAAATTAAACAGAAATTAGAATAAGCCTGATTTGAAAATTTCTAAGAGTATTCCGTTTCTTGATGTGTGCCTTAGTACACGTAATGACGGATGTCTAAAACGATCCATCCAACGGAAACCTACATAGAATGGAAAACTAACTAATTTTTATAATTAGGTGCCTATCTCCAGAAAAAGGAACCAAATTCATTCACCCTGCTCCAGGGTAATAAGCATTTATAGTTCTGATTGCGTTGACTCAGAGCTTGACTTCCTAAAAGCCACGATCTCAGAAAATGGTTACCCGAACCGATTTATTGACAGTAACATGAAAGATAAGAGGTCTAAACTGATCGCTGATTCAAATTCAAGGGAAACCTTATTCACAAACTTGGAATTCAAAGGTAATCAAGCTGCAGATATACTCAAAAATCGTCTCTCTAAAGCAGTCAGTAAGACGTTCTTAATAGCAAAATTACAAATGACGTTCACCAGCCGCAAGTTGTTCTCTATCTCTGTAAAAGATAAGCTCCCCCGTTTGGCCACATCCATGTGCATCTATCAGTTCAGCTGCTCTTGTGAAGCAAGGTATATTGGCCGTAGCCAGAGGACGCTTTCCACACGGATACGAGAACATAATCAAGCAGCATCGTTTTACAAGGGAGAAAGTAAGCGTGTGCGAAGCTGTATTCTAGAACACCTGATCAACTCATGTCACTCTACCAACCCTGACCATAATCTTAAGATCATCTGCCGAATCCATGCTACATTCCCACGTTTTCTTTTTTGCAGACTTCTAAAGACGGCGGAGGCCTTGGCTAATCATTCATCACTTTAAGCCAGCCCTTTGTGTCCGAAGTAAGTATGTGAGATCCCTACTTCTGCCTTGGCCGTAGAGGAACAGACATTTATTAATTTATTTATGTATTTTGTTTATTTAGTTATTCTATGTACCTTTCCCTTATTACTACGATTATCATTATTTTTATTACTATTATCACTGTGAATTGTTTCCACTTGTCATTCTAAACCCAAAATTATTAAATTTTACTTTTTATTTTTACAATATCGAATTCTATCGCATCAAATTTCACACACCATGCTATGTAACATTCTGCATTCACTTACCGATCCTATAATTATGCATCCCTTTCCAACATCTATACACCTTATGTATTATTCTATATTTGACATTGTTTGTTTTGCTACTTGACATTTAACTATGATTACAATGACAAATATTTTAATTGCATTTCATACTATTATTATTATTTCATATATTCACACCTTTGACCTAATTCCCTCACTGGATAAAATTTCTTCAAAACCATGTGTCTATGCGATTGTACAGCTTGAAAATAAATTCGTTGAAAAGAGTCTCTTCGCTGACTTGTGTTCTCAAAATATAACTGACTAATTTTTTAGCGACTACCATAAGTCTGTATCATAAATTATCTCCATAATATGTTAATTTACAGACAGTTTTGATTCAGTGGCCTCTGTTTGCAAACGAGTGAGCTCTTTTTGATGATTCATTGGAATTGTATTTGAGTTGGTTTCATTTCATTAGAACTATTTTTGGTAAGTAACATCATACATATCCGAAAAGGAAGCCGAAGGTCAGTCACTGGAGACTTCGGTTCTTAATAAAACCAATACTTTGACACTGCACACAATTCGCCGAAGGCAATCCCAGTATTCGTACGTCGAAAGAAACAAACACAACACAACGATGAATCACTAAAAGAGGAAACTATTAGAATAATAACTAACTACTACCTAGTGACATCATGATAACCAGTCCCTCAGCGTGAGCATAATTTTAGTCTGGTTGATCGGAGTGGATAACCGACTGTCAGTTTAACAAGTTGGTTAGTCTACATCTATTCCATCTGCTGTCACAGATTCTTGACACCTCTATGTGCGTTGGTGGCACAGTGGTTACGACGCTCGCCAACCATACACATGGTCTGGGGTTCGATCCCCTGCCGACGCACACTTGATATCAATGGTCGGTCTGAAAAATGTGGGCTACCAATATCACATGCTGAAAATTTCATACTTGTACCGAAAATACTGTGTGGAATCAAGCTGTAATCAAAAATAAATAAATAAATAAAATGCCACTTATTTTCTCATTTCTTTGCCAGCCTGGGAAGCCTTCCCAGCTTTGTACGAGATAGAAACATTCCATGCCCAAACGCTTAGTTTTGCCTTCATCGAAAGAAGATAAACCAGCAGTCTAGCTTCCCAGAGGCTTTCACCAGCCCGCAACATTCCATTTCTCCGATACCAGATAGGAATTACTCCGTTTTATGTATTTTATATCTGTGCTTTGAAATTTTCGTAGCAATAAGATTGATTCTCCATGTTAGCGTCGATACCTCCACATCGAACCTTTCCCCTTATCCCCTGCTTAAGACCGAGAAGAAAATTAGCGAACTAATGAACAAACTGCTTCTGCTTTAAACTGAAGATCAAATGGCCGGTCAGAAAGAATGCAGACACAGAGAACCTATTGCGCAACAAATAAACAGAGGAAAATTGAGATGGATCAGATACCCTTTGAGGAAACTGACAAATTATGTCGCGCTCCAGGCTGTCGTTTGAGCGGAACCCGAATATGAAAAGACGACTAGAGAGAACCAGGGTAACGCGAGGGAGATCATGTGAGGAGATGAGAGACTATGGACAATCGTGGAGCCAGATGAAGAGGACCACAGAGAATGAGACGAAGTGGAAATGTGTTACTGAAGCCAAATTCTCCACTCGGAACTAAAGGAAACAATAATATAATGATATTTACATTATATATATCTATTCTAGAAGAAATTTCTGGTGGGTGAACATAAAATATGCATCAAAGTCACTTCCGTAGAGAACATCACTGGCTATTACAATTGGACTGATTTTGAGATAAAAGCCGAGAAATGGAAATCACAATCAATGAAAACAGCATAACTGAGAAATGACTTTCAGGATCCCCTACAAAAATTAATCACTACACTACTAATTTTTATGTTAGAAAATAATGTATTTTAGTGTAGAAAATGAATAAAATAGTTCCACGTTTACATTTGGAAAATCCCTCTTGAAATAAGGATAAACGGCTAAGTTATATATATATATATATATATATATATATATATATATATATAATCGTTGCTATTCCCTTGGGCTCCGAGTGGGATATAGTGCTTCAACAGAACACAGCACATCTCCACGTTGTCCTGTTCTATGCAGTCCTCTTCAGCTGCTGCAACGATTGTCCATAGTCTCTCGTCTCCTCTCACTATCTCCTTCATGTCACCCTCGAACTTCTTACTTCTTTTCTTACATTCGAGTAACACTCGAGCGACAGCCTGGCACACGATTTCATTTGACAGTCTCCCCAACATGTATCTGACCCATTTCCATTTTCTTCTACATATATTTAGAGAGCAGTGGGTTCTTGACTGGTGTGTTCCAGTAGTTTCTCGTTGCTAATTCTTTCTGGCCATTTAATTTTCACTATGGAGCTAATGAAGGCATATGTCAAGGAACTTAGCCCTAAGTTCCTATTGTAATGGCGATTTGAACCGATAATCACTGAGTATTTGTTTCTACTTTAAATCCAAAACACCAGTATTCCTTGAACGAAATTATATTGTTTGGCAATTAAAGCGAGACAAAATACAAAGTCTACAAACAAATGTTTAGTACAAATGAAGTTATAAAGTATTTTATTCGTATTCCTTTCGCCCTTGTCCAACTTGTAAGCGATCGAACCATTCGTGCCTTCGAGTTGCCCACCAATGGCTGCCAGTTCCAATAAACAAACGTTCAATGTTCACGTCCATTGACAGCAAATGTTGATACAATTTTGCACTGGCCTGTTGGAAAAGCTTTTCACGACGCTAGTGCCAAGTTTTTGACCCATATATTAATTTTGCAGAGCTTTAATTCAAATGAAATGTTAGTTGGCTAATACATCTCTAATGCTCCTAAATAGTGATTTGAAAATACTCCAACTTTTACCTACTTTGAAACTGTTAAGCTTCAAATGAAACTGTTTTACAAGTTCTGTTGAAACAACGAAAAAAACAACAAAAATATGACAAGCAAACTGATCCTTTTCACGGAAAAAAAAAACTTTCCAAGTACTAACAGTGACATTTTAAAGGAGAATAAATGTAGTAGGGTGTGTAGTAGAAATAGTTTGTAATTTTGCACACTGTCTGTGTGTTTGTGTGTACTTAAAATTATTTGACTGTCTTTTGCTTTAATTGTCTACAGGTATTGCTGTAACAAGTGAACAAAAATGACAAGTCACCAGAGTGGAATATCGCCTTGCTACCTACACTGATGCATTTCTCTTTTATTTTATTTTGCTTAGAAAAAAGAACAAAAAACAGAATGAACAAAACGATAATGAATCAGTGATGTATAGTTTGATAAATTTTTGGACAAAAAAAATCCGAGAATATTCTGTAGGTTTTGTTTAACAACTAAAATACCGCAGTTAATTTGTTTCAGAGGTCGTTTTATTTTTTTTGTAGTAAACGTTATTTTTTTCATCATAAGTTGATACTGGGTAGAGAACCATTGGAAAACTGACTGAGAGTATCGGGGTTCGAACCTAGAACTTTCCGGTTACAAGGCCAGCGAGCACATAGACCGTTAAGCCACTGGGACCCTATTCAGGTAGGTAGTTATCTAGGTTTCTAGTGAGAAGTCGTGACCAGTAGGGTGCAGTAGGTCGGGTGTGAGGACAAATACTTGTCGAAGAAATTGGCTAGTGGTTGAGCTATGTCGTGAATTGGCAGAAGTTAGAATTCATGGGCTAGTCTTTGGATCCGGTCCCACTGGCTTAATGGTCTACGAGGTCACTAGCCTTGTAACCAGAAGGTCCTGGGTCCG
The DNA here is from genome assembly GCA_944472155.2 of Trichobilharzia szidati. Lineage (NCBI taxonomy): Eukaryota > Metazoa > Platyhelminthes > Trematoda > Strigeidida > Schistosomatidae > Trichobilharzia > Trichobilharzia szidati. The sequence continues at coordinate 48,246,965 of OX235272.1, read as the reverse complement.
AACCTCCGTGGTGCGTGCGTACTGATGATGAGTCACAAACTAGGCTGAAGAAACAGATGGCTGTGTAGTACTCCCAGTTTTTTTCCAATAGTTCTCTAACCATTGTCAGCCCATGATGAAATCCTGTAACCAATCAAATCACTACAAACCAACGCTTGAAATGTAATTTAAATAATTATTTGGCACAGAGTGGATTGTTAGCAGTGTAATCGTATTAGTTGCATACTGCAAATTTGAATAATGTAAGAACAACAGTTTGTTCAGATTATCTTGGTACATTAGAGGCTGAGGGTGTTGACATTCACAGACAGCACGATTTACACTAACGCAAGATCTAACACCCACAACTTCTTCAGTTTTCGTTCTGCTTAAACCAAAGCCAAAGTAAAACACCAGAAATGGTCGTACAAGTAAAGAAGTGCATTTTCAGGCCGAATCATTGTGCGAGTTTGACTACTTATAAATAATAAATAGTAGTGATAGTGATAACAATAATAACAATAGTAATAATAGGAATATTAATGACGAGATGCATGTCAAACATGTGCAAGACAACACCAACAATAAGGAATCTAAATCATCAGAAGTAATCCCGTACAAGGAAGGAACCTCGAAAACCTTACGCAGAATTCTTAACAAAGCAGGCAGAAATTAAAGTGGCTGGCATTTACACCAACCACAAACTCAATTAGAAACAAACTTTGTCGGTTAAAGGATCAATCCTATGGAGACTTTAAAACAAAACAATTTAGTTTATCTAATAATCTGCCTGCATTGATTGTCAGGTCAAATAAATAGGTTGAAGTAGTAGAACAGGTGCAGTCAGACTAGCCGAGCATAAAAACCTAGCAAAAGCCAGATTACTTGACACGAATAAAATAAGAAATTCGGAGAATAGTTCAGCTATAGCACTCACTACATGCAATTGCACACAACCAAACAGTAGGATGGATGGGACAGGATGACAGTTTTAAAATCTAATGTACCATCAGGGTGGAGCGAGGGATGGATAACAGAAGCCTTGTTTATCCAACCAACTGCAAACACGTGTAATAAGAATGATTCAACACCTGTCCATCCGGACATCTAGAACATTCTACCACCCCTACGAAGACAAATAGGAGAGAACAAAGAAAACTATAAAACTCAAGTTTCGAAGTCGTGTGATTAAAATTGATGGAATGATTATGAACAATAAATTTTGTTCGAAACTTTGTCATCCAGTAAACAGTAATACTGTTTCATCACTGTGTGATACACCTAATAAACAAACTAATATAGAATTATATGGTATGCGGGAATATTGTAGATCACTATTGCAAATTCCACCAACGTTCGGATTCACATTTCACCTTGAGTCATCTTCTATTACATCAATAAACATCTTCCAAGCCGAGTCTACCTGGAAAGCATCCGAAAGCACTTATGATGACTGTATGTTGATAAAAACAACTACTTCAAGCAGTAACAAAGTAAGTTTATAAGTACGTTGACTGTTACTCAGTTTGAGTTCATGTTTCTTTTTGACACCTATTTTTTGTTGACAGTAGTGAAAAACAATTTCACTACAAAAGGATAACGCTCGGAAGATTCAATTAAAACTAAGATGGTTCCTGAACTTTAGAAAAATAGATGACCATTGTTTTTTAATTTTCATCATCATTATTTCCAGCTTATTTTCGTTGTTGACGTAACCAGATATGTATTCCAGAACCTGACATTATCAGAAACGATGCATTCACTATTTTACGTCTGATATAACAAGAGCTTCCTTTTGGAAAAACGTCTCATTCATCTTAAACCTTCTATGTATAAACATTTAGATCTTACTTCTGGACATATTTTATTTGTTATGTTCATGTCTATTAGATGGCAGGTGGTAATCGGCAGGAAATATTCGCTGAACATCTACTTCAAGCTTGCTAGCACTTATGAGCAAGGTGTATCCGTCATCCTGAAAGAACTCATGTCCCTTCTGAGATTCGAACCCATTTCCCTCAATACTGCAGTCACAAATGAGTGCTAACAAGATAGAAACCTTGGCTCAAGGTTTCCTGCCGACTGCCCCAATCATCTAATAACAACATTGCAGACTATACTGTGATGGTGAGCCACTTCGCATGGTGGTCGCATTGCAAACTTGACTGATAGGATTCAGTCTGTAACAAACAAAGAACTTATTTGTATGACACTAGTTACTTACTACCCAGTGTGCAACCAAAAGTTTCAAGTCTTCTGTTATCATTGCAAATTACTTTTTTTAATTTTATATTTTATTCCTCCACGTTCCCAGTGGAACATACGGATTCAAGCTACAGGTATGAAGTTTCTGTAGCAGTGGTGATTATTTTCACAGGATGGGGTTGGTATTACCGATCCCAACCTTTCCTCTTTACCAGCTTCTTTATTTTTGGCTTAGCGAAGTAAAGGAGTGCATCGGTGGCCGAGGATCAAACCCCAGACCATGTACATGGTCTGTGAGCATCCTAACCACTGTGCCACCAACACACCATTACAAATACAGTGAAAATTTTAGCTATATTTATGCTGCATGGAAACTTTTAAGGTTGAATGCAGCTGACGAGAAACCAACGAAATAAAACGCTATGATTTTATTCTACCTTAACGGCTAATTTTGTTTCACTAAAATTTATATCTTTATCAGTTTGCTTTAAATTAATACTTACATATGTGTTAACCAACGACGGAGTGAATACCAATAATATTCACTGGAAGTGACATTTGAGCAAACATATGTATATATATTTACTGTTTTTTAAACGTTTAATTTTGATAAAACAAATTTTCATCCATTTGTTTCCATATGCTTTTTAGCTGTTACAGATGGTTATTTTTTCTAAAGTAACTTTTTCTTGTAAAAATGGTTCAGTGTTTTAGGTTGAATAGTGATCTTTTTCTCTTGCATTTTCCCAGCTCTAAAGCGTTTGGTTTTGTCCGCCATTACAATTCCGAGAAACGAATACTAAATGCCTATTTTTTTTAAAGTGAAATTGATAAACCGTGTGTCGAATGAACCGAACGATGAAATTGGGGGGGGGGCGGGTAGACATACCCTTAAATATGTTATATTCCATTTCTAAAATAAAGCGGTAATAAAGTACAAGGTAGGGATTTATGATCGTCTATCGAATTTTCTCTGGTTATACATTTACCAAGATTGCCACTATTTGATATTTTATAGAATATTAACTATATTTAGGTATGTCCGTTGGTGAGCCACTTGGTAGCTAACAACGCATTACATTTTTGTAGAATCATTAGTACTGCGTAAGTAAGACTTTGCCAACAGTAAAGAAAGATCCGTGAGTCGGTGGTACAGCGGTAGAATGCTTGCCAACCAAGCATGTGGACCGAAGTTCTATCCCTGGCTGACGCACTCACTAAGCCAGTAATAAGACTGGTAAAAAATGGAAGGCTGGGCATGAGGCTAGCAACTCCATCCCATAAAAATAGACACCACTGCTATCGAAACTTCAAAGCTCTAGTTTGAAGCCCTATATTTTGCTAGAAACTCAAGGGGAACGAAAACAGAAAAGTCCATTTCTTTGGGGTTTTCAGTAGTTTTCAAGCTTTCGTGGAACTAAATACATAGGCCGTACTGGTAAAACACTGTCTCTACAAGCACAAAAACATTGGTTAAAACGGTTGGCAAAAGCATAAATTAGCCTAGTCAATAAAATGCTGCTTGCATATTACTCTGCATCAAAAGACAAATCATTGAGAGTGCTTTTTGAGGCAAATTCAAGTCGCTCAAAAAGTATCACTTCTCAGGGAAAACTCTTGTCATACACAAGTAGCATGTTCAATCCTTTCTACTACCATGCCTCTGTAAAATTTATCGACCTTTATATAAATCTAGTAAGTTAACCTTCTTAGCTCAATTTTTCTCTTTATTTGCAGACTCCTGACTCTAAAATATGCCTTACACACATATTTTAAATCCTCCATGTTGTATAACAATATTCTTCTATCAAAGCGCTTTTCATCCCTGAATAGAATATGTAAACTCATTTCATCCAATTGCATAATTGTTTGAATTGTCGTTTCGAATTTACTTGTCATTCACTCGTACTAAAACAATTTTTAGATGTTTGGCAACATGAATTTAAGTACACCTGGCTTTGTTTCAATTTCATCAGGGTAAACTTCAAAATACAATGTTTTTTGCTAAAATGTATCCATAAACTGTGTTGATTACATGAATTTCAAGATGATCAGTTATGTGCAAGTTTCAACAACTTTGGAAGCATCAAATCTAAGAGATGACTTATTCTGCCATTGTTATATCTAGACAAGCCCTTGAGTGGAACCCGAAAGGGAAGCGGCGAGTTGGTCGTCAGTGCAAGGGTGACTTGGAGGAGGTCATGTGAAGGGGAGATGAAAACGTGTGGGCAGACATGGAGCCAGGTGAAGACTTTAGCAGAGAACTGAACGCAATGGAGACGCACGGCTGAAGCCCTATGTTCCTGTAGGAATTAAAGGATACAATAATAATAATATATCTAGAAGTTAAAATTACAAGAAAACGTTTATAATTACAAACTAAGACCATAATACTGGAAAAGTGTATAAAAGTACATTTGATCAACTTAATATTGGAAAACATATGCAAGTTAGTGGAACCATTGAGAGTACCAGCAACACAAACAGCATTTCAGACTGTTTAACAAATAGGTGTTTATAAGAAAAAGGCCCAAACAGCGAAGAAAAGTTTCTTTTCGCTGATTTATTTTCATAAGACAATAAAAAAAGTAAGAAGCAAAGTTATAGTAAGAACTTCACTCTGTCCACGGTAGGACGGGAGAATGTTTGTATCACTTTTGAATAAAGAAGTCCGGTTTCGGATCTCGGAAAGCTAATGCTCGATGTCCGGAGAAGACAAGGCGCTTGAGGATGGAGCTGCTGCTATTTTTCTTTTCTCCTATGGCTTACCAAGCTGGACAGTGTTCCAGAATACGTTTGTGGACTTGACGTGGCGTACGGCCAATATACTTTACTCCATATGAGCGAGTAAGCTGATAAATACACACTGAAGTGGCCGAAAGCGGAATCTTATGCTTAACTAGGTATTTGCTAGAGATATTCTAATAGTTTGGTTCCACTGAAATTTCGTACTTTTCTGCGGAAAGCTATGAACGATATTTCATGCAAGTGAATTATAAATACTATGAGGAAAAGCCTAATTCTGGTTATTTGTTAAGGTAAAGGTAGTTATATTATTTTTCCCGGTAGAATTTTAAACCTCTAGTAAATGAAACTTGTTTGGGGACAGTCACAGGGAGATATCTATAGGACTTCACTTCATTTCATTTCCCTGTAGCAAAGGTGGAGCCGGATCTGAGAAGGAAGACAGATCTTGACTAACATGAAATCCCTACCGCTAATAGGACAAGGAATAAAACTGAGATTTTTAACACTGATGTCATGTCAATCCCAGAAACTTTTTGAGTCACTAAAAGCTTTTCAAGCATCTTCTGTCGGTTGATTCCACTGATCAGATGGTTAAGTAACAGTAAATTCTGAAAAGAAGCCATTGAAACACGTATCAATGTGTAAATAAGAATGTGTAGGCAGAATGGATATAAGCTAGGGAGACCGTTGAAAGACATCCCGCAACAGGATCTAAAGTAGAGCCAGAATAAAATAAAACAAAGAATAGGGAGTCTTGGAGTGACATGGAGGACACGAAAGTCTGTAATCGGTCTTGCAGTCAACAAATAAGAACTGGAAATAGAACAGTATGGAACGGAGACGTGCTGCTATAGTCCTATGTTTAACTCGGGACACAAATGAATACTGACTATGTAATGTAACAACTAAATATTATGATTCAAGTGTCGGTTTGTAGAGATTTGATTGGTTACAGGATTTCATCATGAGCTGACATTGGTTAGAGAACCATTGGAAAACCTGGGTCCTGGGTTCGAACCCCATTTGCTGCGTACTGGTGAAGAGTCCCAAACTAGGACGAAACAGCTTTTCAGTACTCCCAGGTTTTCCAGTGGTTCTCTGACCAATGTCAGCTCATGATGAAATCCTATAAATATTACTAGTTTGCAAGGATGCATTTCTTTCGACGAAAATCTAATTCAAGAACAGTAACAACAACATTGGTCTCGCTATCTGTACTTAGCAGAAATGTTGATTATTGACAAGCGCAATATATAAAATCACTTTCTCACCATGCTACTTACTGTATTGTCTTTTCTTTCATTAATTCAAAATATTTTGCAATGACAGACTTATTATATCTCCTTTTTTTGTTTTGTTAGTGTAATTATGTACTTTAGTAAAAAATATCCATCCTTCTTCTTTAGCCTACAAAGATATTATCTCCCGTTTACGTAATTATGTTTGCCATAATTATATGCATGTATATATAAATATTATTTTGTTAAGTATGGAAAGTCATGCTATGGTTTAATTTGACTTGAAATTCTCGCTGATAGATTATACTGGATCAGAATGTTCAGTTTCTGTTGATAGGTTAGCTTCTACTGCAGACTGTTTTGACAATGTCTGAAGGTTAACATGATTTGGCTTGTTGATGCTAGATAGCAGTGTAGTCTAAGATGTGTGTTTTGGTCATATTTGACACTCGTTATCTGCATATACCTGCATTAAAGTTGAGTGATGGGTTATACCATCTGAGACTCGAAATAAGCATCCTTTCATTTACCCTAACTATTATCCGGATTTCAAAGCCTGGCTGACGCATTTCTGGATTTCGCTTAGCCAGTAGTAAGGTGGGTGAAGAAAGGAAGTTAGGCGTGAGGCTAGCAACTCCACTCCGTAAAAATCAATAACTTCACTGCTACTAAGACATCAATGCTTAGGCTTGAAGCTCTATGTCTTACTCAGAATGTAAATAAATGAAATAAATACCAATAATAATATTTCATACTCATCTCCCAATGGTAACCAACATAAGATAAAACATGTTGCTGTGATTCCTTGGACACAAGATATGTATTACAAGTTTTGTCATTCTCCTATTTGTGGCTTAAACGTAAACAAATTTTCAAGAGTTGGTTTGTAAGGATTAAAACCATTGAAAACCAACCAGGGAATACTAGACAGCCGGCTGTTTTATCCTTGCTTGAGAATCATCGGCAGTATGCACCCACCGCTAAGGTTCGAACCCACGACCTCCCGGTTACAAGGCAAGCTCGTATACCACTCAGCCACTGGGAACCGATTCATTGGCCATCCCATGAATTCTTACTTCTACCTATTCGTGATGAATTTAGCGCGGCCAGCACCAACAAATGTCATCGGTGGGAAATCCATCCTCACAGTTGACTGGTTGTACCTCACTGGTCACGACTTCTCACCAGAACTCTAGGAAACTCCATCCTGTAGCAAGTCACTAGCGAGCATCAGATTAATTTTCAATCCTTACACACCAACGCTTGACAAGTGAAGTTCAACCGGTCAAGTGTGAGGATGGATTTCCCACCAAAGACATTTGTTGGTGCTGGCCGCGCTAAATTCATCACGAGTTGGTAGAAGTTAGATTTCATGGGATGGCCAATGAATCGGCTCCCAGTGGCTGAATGGTATAAGAGCTTGCCTTGTAACCGGAAGGTGCTGGGTTCGAACCTTGGCAAACTGCCGATGATTCCTAAACTATGCTGAAGAAACAGCTGTTCAGTACTCCTTGGTTTTCAATAGTTCTCTGACTGATATCAATCCATGGTCAAACTCGTAGAACCAAATTTATAATTTGCAAATAAGCAGTTTGAGGCCTGTATAGTTCAATGGTTTACGCTTTCACCATAGTTCTTTTTGGAAACAAAATTATTCAGATCGTAGGATGTGATCTGCTTGATACCTTGAATCACAACCAAGAAAAGAGGCCAATTTGCATTGAACTATATGCTACTGGTTAATTGAAATGAGTACGGTTAAACCACTTAACTCAACCAATAGTACTTAATAGCCAATAGTCAGTAGTACGTAGTTATATATAAATTTGCTTATTTTCACAATCGCCATCAGCGGTATCAAGTACATCACACACGGTGATCTCAATATTTTGGTATCCAAAGGAAACTACTGGGAAATTTCGACCCTAGAACCGAGTAGATTGCAAATTACCAACCATTTCGCAAATTGGTGAATTAGGTCAATGATGTCACCCATTCGTCCAATTAACCAGCTAGAAATCGGGCTACTCGAATTGATTCGGCTTTCTCAGCTGGGTCAAACCGTCGACACTGCTGGCTGTTATTATTTCCCTAAATTCTTAGAGGAACATAGGGCTTCAGCCACACGTCTCCATTGCGTTCAGGTCTCTGCTAGAGTCTTCACTTGGCTCCAGGTCTGCCCACATGCTTTCACCTCCCCTTCACATGACCTCCTCTAAGTCACCCTTGCACTGACGACCAACTCGCCGCAGCTGTTTCGTGTTCCACTCGAGCAATGGCTTGTCTAGTGATATCATTTGATGATTTGTTTCCTCAGAGTATGGCCAATCGACTTACCTCCATTTCTTCCTGCTTATTTGTTGCACAATCGGTTCCTGATTGGTTGCACCACCCATTGCCAGAGATTCCTGTTGCTGATCTTTACTGGCAGGCCATCTGATCCTGAGCGAAGACAGCTGTTGATGAAGGTCTGTAGTTTGTTTGAGATGCTCTTTATGACGCGCCAAGTCCCTGATCCGTATAGTAGCACTGATTTCACATTAGAGTTAAAAATCGGGTTCTTATTTTACATGCTAAGTGCTGTCGACCTCCACACAGACTTCAGAGCTTGTCTTGCTTTCCTGATCCTCACTTTGATATCCTCGTTATTTCCACCTGCAGTTGAAACGATGCTTTCCAGCTAGGTAATAGAGGTTGTTTTTCTCAGGTTCCTCCCATTTATGCTGATTGTTGTCAGTTGTTGTTGTTGTTGCTGTTGGTGGTGTTGCCCAGGAATCTTCATCACCTCTGTTTCCTCTATGTTCACCTGAAGTGAAGTGCTATCTTTGATGCTTCTTCTGCCAACTTGTTGCTTTTCACTTGTATATCTTTCAGTTTGTGGGAAATCAGACATATATCATCGGCGAACTCCAGATCCTCCAAGGTTTTTGGGCGGGTCCATTTTATGTCTGTTTCCTCGTTGCCCACCGCTGTCTGTCGCATTATCCAATCTACCGCACTGCTGATTAGCTTGACCCCAAACGAGCGAAACGGTCGTCCAGCGTTCAGTTAATTTTAATTTTATTATTACTTGACTCCACACAGTATTTTGATACAAGTATGTAATTTGCAGCATGTGATATCGGTAGCCAAAATTTATCAGGCCGACCATTGATATCAGTTGTGCGTCGGCCGAGGATTGAACCCCAGACCATGTGCATAGTTGGCGAGCGTCCCAACCGCTGTGTCACCTCAATATGGCTGGCTGGCAAGCACTAGTGATTGATATGAATGGTTTGGCCTTAACCTGCTATTGTCACAAATGAAAAAAATAATGTAAACTGGCATCAAATGTTATTTTTCTTCCCTAAACTAATCACTATTGTCATTTTTAGTTTGCCTATCAGTATTTTCTTTTGTTTATGTCCTAGTTAGCATGAATAAGTCTTTAAATCCATTTTCAGAAAGAATTCACAAGCATCAGTTAGTCAGTAGACATGGAAATGCAGTCAATAACTTAATTTCTTTTAAATGGATTAGTAATGAAGTACAAGTCAGTGAACAATTTTATTATCTATCATTTATGCCTTCAGTTGATGCTTCTTCTTAAGCAGATTAAATGCAGATGTTGCCAAGTCATTTCTCTATCTGCATAAATTCCCTCAGATTACTCAGAACAGCCAACGAGTTAATTTTTTGCTCTTGAATAATCAGGTAATTAAAAATCCGCAATTAAAAAACAATTAACTTCGTTGATTATGCTTGTTTGTTTTTGTTTTTACCCTTTTCGCATTTAGGGATGTTCTAAAATATCTCACATTTAAGTTTATGTGACTGGTTAAAACATAAAAATGTTGAGAAACTTGTGATATGACGAGTTGAGTGCATTACAGAATATGCCATTCGCCCCTAACAGTATTGCAATACGTGGAAGCGTTGATTTTTTGGAGAAGTGCTTACTTAAGACGCTAAGACGATCCTCAAGCACGTTTTGTTACTTTCCGAGTCATAAAATATTGCTCACTTCCAGAAGTAACTGGAATACAGTCGTAGTGTTTTGGAATGATCGAGAGAATTCGCAGCTTAGATGAATATTTTTAGCGATGTTGTGTCTTTTCATTTGAGAAATTTTATGATGGAGTCTAGACTGTCATTCCAGAGAAAATCATAACCGTCGAATGTACGCTACACGGAAAGGTAACACTTTAGCGTTTTAGTTTTATAAAAGTTGATAAGTTTATTTTTAGAAAACTAGTTATTTTAAAAATTTCGCTTTTTTCAAATAGATTGTGAGTAATGTCAGTAAAAGGTTTGAGCACTGTGGAATAGATCAAATAAGGCATAATTATATGACAACGGTTCATACACAATGATCGGTTTTTGCTATTGGTAATATTTCGAGCAAAATTACTCCCCGTGTTCACACCACTGACAAGATTGTTTTGTTCACACATTTATGATTTGTATTCATTTATATTTAGTTCATTTTTTGTTCATTCTTGTTTTTGTATTCAGAATTATACTTTTACGAGTTGATCAAGGACTGATATCAATTAGAGAACCATTGAAAACCATGGAGTACTGAACAGCTGCTGTTTCATCCTATTTTGGGAATCATCGGCTGTACGCACCCACCAACAGGGTTCGAACCCAGGACCTTCCGGTTACAAGGTAGGCAAGCTAGTATACCATTCAGCCACTAAGTCCCGATTCAATGGCTCATGAATTCTAACTTCTACTAATTCGTGATTTAGCTAACCCCAACCATTGTCGTTGGTGGGACATCCATCCACACACGTGGCATCTAATTGGACCACACTGGTGACGATTTCTCACTAGAACTCCAGGAAACTCCATCCTGATTCTCAAACTAGGATGAAACAGTAGCTGTCCAGTACTCACTGGTTTTCAATGGTTCTATAACTGATATCAGTCCGTGATCAACTCGGAAAAACATAATAAACCCTTACAAACCAAACTATAGAGAATTCAGAATTATATTCCAGGTTGTTGACAATTGTACTGAGTCACCCTTGTTACATCCGGTGTGACCTTATTGGATCTGGATTCTGTTATAAGTCTTCCTTTCCATCTGTTCATATTAGTGAGTACTTCTTGTTCCAGTCTCTCAATAAGTCGAAATCGTTTATTGTAATATCTATTTAAATATTCAGCCGTAAGAATTAAATTATTGTTTACAGTTTATTATATCATATTGGCATATCTTCTAAAGATATTTCATAATTATAACAAATGATATAATCGTTTCCTTGATATACTAAGAATACTAATTTATCTTAATTATTAATACAAACGTGCTTGCTCTATGCTCAAACTTGTTGATTTAGAGTCAATATAGAGAAAAACAACCCACTTACATATTCAAAGTATAAAAATATTGAAAGTAGAGAAAGTTCACCGTTGAATATATAGAATGAAACTTTAATACAATACAGAATGAGCATTCAGTATAACAGAAGTACCCTCTCCTTTCACAGTCACCCCAGTCTATTATCCGAGAAGTATGAATGCACAGCCTAATTCAGCTTTCTTCTCTGTGTATCTGTCTGTTTTTTACAGCTTGTGTGGATTCAGTCATATTGGCTGTAAACTTTGGTGTGTTCATCGTCGGATTTCCGAACATCATCATGCATGGTTGGGTGTCTGTTCTTCGCTGTGTTTTAGATACTGCCACCCTTAGGTACTGAGCATAATGTTAATGTTAATAAGGCATTTAAAGTTGTCTACTTGATTGTGACTAACCATAATTTTGCATTATAAGTTAATCTTCTATGTACAACTTGAACCATCTGAATCCACCTGAATAAGCTTAATCTGTATATTTTGAAGGTATTTATTCAGGCGATTTCCTTTCCTTGGACATCGCTGCACAAATATAGATAACTGACACTTTTCCTCCTCCTAGGCCATTTACAAGTTATTATTGTTTCGACTTTATCTGACTACTTCATCTTTGACTTTTTATTACAGAACCGATTTGGGTACTCGCTCATTCCTTATTAATTCCTCTAATTTTGCAAGAGTTGTACATTACGAAACCATTTGTTCATTTGAAGAATGATGAATAGCAGTAGAATCCATGATGTGCAGTTCTTCCTGTTTAGGACTCGTCATCTGGATATACCTGCATTCCCCTGTTATTGATGCTGTTCCCGATAAGGCTTGAACCCAGTACTTATCGAAATAACTGATACCGATTGAACAAGAGGTGGCTTTCAAGGCCCAGATGGTTTAACAAATAGCACTTTGGCGTTTGCAACAATAACTACTGGGTTCCGGTCTCAGTGAGTACACATCACTGCCTGGGGAATTTAGGTCCATTCAACTGACGACTTCCCGATAGTAGGGAGTGAGCATCTTGGATTCCACTGCTAATCACCATCCATCAAATTACTTCCAGCTAATTCTGAGACATCGTTAAAGCATCCGCACAAGGTGCCAACATGACAACAAAGGCCAAAAATTTCCGTACAACCGGTCAACGGGATTGAGTTAAACTAAATTAAATTAAGGTTTTAGGTATATTATTACTCTCTTTGTATATCGATTCTGAATAAATGTTGATATAAGTATAAAACTTGGGCACTGTGGTACAGTATAACTTTATTATAGATAAGCTTTTATTTTAATAAATCACACAGTGTTATACAGTAATAATTACTTGTGATGTTTCGAGCACAAACTATTGCTCATAATCATATCAAGTAACTCACACAACTTTTTTCTTTCATTTATATACATGTGTGGAATTGACTAGATATTTGAGTAAAAATCAGTATGGGATAATGTACATTCAGAAATAATAATATGAGTGTTATCAATTAAATACAATCAGATGGGAAATAAGACGAGTGTTTTTATAGTCAAAATAAATAAGTAACTTGTCAGAATGTTATGATATACGTGAATTGAAATAGAATTTTAAGATCATTTATTTTCCTCCTCTGATTTGACTGACTGACTGGTGGTAATAATATCTTCCAAGCATATCTGTGGTATTTCCATTGAGTCATTACTGCTGCATATACTGGGTGTATACTCGATTCAGTAATCAACCTCTGTCTCCACCTACCTATACTACTTTTTAGAATTTTAACCCTCTCCCACGTTATTGTGTGGTTGTGTGTTAATGCGTGAAGTGCAAATGCTGAGCTTTTTTCTAAATTACTTATCTTCTCATGGTCAACCATTCTTACCTTAGCTAAATTCTTATGTTCCGACAATCTGACTGCCGCCGACCTACTAGTTTGACCTATGTAGTAGACCACACTCACAGTCATTGTAGGGTATTTAGTAAATTTTATTATTTTATTTAATTAGGTCTACCGACAAGGTCCTTTAATCTACAGAGCTTGTCTCTGAGTGACTTTTTAGGTTTGAATGCCACCCTAATTCCTACTGTACTAAGAATCCTACGTACGGTGTTGTTAACAAACCTTTTGAAAGGTAATAATTTCCTCTCTCAACCGTTTTGTCTTCTAGGTTGAAAATCCGTCTCACTTAGAATAAATGGCAAGTTTAAGCAGATAACCAATATGTCCTCTAAACGAATATTAAACCGGTCGGCAAGCAGGTTAAACTTGAATATATAATTTCCGAAACTACGAATACAGCTTACTTATTGTCGATGTTAAATCAGACAAACGTTTCCACAGATGACCAGGACTTAACACCACTTTGACATACCATGACATATGTAAAAAATGAGGAAGTATATTATTCTGAATATCCGTCAAATCGTCGGTGGTATAGCGGTTAGGACGCTCGCCGACCATGCACAGGGTCCGGGGTTCGATCCCCGATCGACGCACTCCTTTACCTCGCTGAGCCGGAAATAATTCTGGTGAAGAGGAAAGGTTGGGCATGAGGCTAGCAACCCCATCCTGTAAAATAAACACTGCTACAGAAACTTCAAGCCACTAGCTTGAAGCCCTATGTTCCACTGGGGAACGTGAAGGAAAAAAAAAATCCGTCAAATCGATATCTCTCTCTCCATTCATTTCACCTTACCTACTAGAGTGAACACACCATTTCGATATTACCTGTATTCACTCTGCCACCATCCACTGAAATGCTTAATGACAGGCGTTCAAAAGGGTGCCTGAATTTCTGCAGTCATTGGTACTGAAAGTGAATTTAGTTAAAGACGTTAGAGAATAGAACTTTACTATTCATCATACGTTTGAAAATAATCTAGACTTTCATATACCTTCATAATAACATAAGTTCATATATTCACCTTGAAGATTGATAGACAGTAGTTCAGCGAAGAGTCCCTTTCCGGTGGCGAATTCATTTTCATAGCTATACAATCGCAAATATATATGGTTGTTTTATATTTGTGTACATTAAATTTGACAAACAAAAATATAATCAGTAATTTCAAATGAATGAGTTGTTGATATGAGAGGGTAGTAACAAAACAACACTTGAACCATATATATATTTGCGATTGTACAGCTATGAAAATGAATTCGCCGCCGGAAAGGTACTCTTCGCTGAACTACTGATCTTCTGTCTATTAATGTTCGAATGGGGATTTTCATGAATTCGAAGATGAAACATAACAATAAGAAAATGCTGATATTTGTCTGTTAATGTTTCATAATGGATCTTGTTATGCAAATGAAAATCTCTCTTCAGCTTGTTTAATGTTGACCATACTGACAACATCTCACACGTCATTCGTTGGAAAATGTTTTATGTCTCATAGAAGAAAAATTTTATGAGGGACAAGTCTTTATCAAAATATAGTAGTGTTAATATATTCCTACACATTGAACTTTCCTTCAGTATTTCGCAAGATTTTATCTCTAAGTTAACTTGTGCCCATGCAAAGTTCGAAAAAATTGTGTGCATACTCTTATTTTTAATATATTTGTTGGTAATAAAAACTAGTTTATTCGTTGGAACCTAAAAATAATTGTTCGACGTTCATATACACGGTGTACTGTGGATTATCACTGCAAACCCACTTTAGAAATCTAGTAAACTGTGAAGAAGCATTGCTAACTAGTCATTGGTAAATAATTCATTTTGATGGTGACTGGCGAAAAGTGATTTTCAAGTGGAGTGACTCAGTGAAGGCGTGATTGACTGGTCTATGAGCTCAACTTGCTCCATTTCCCCAATGAAAATCCTAACACTAGATTGAAAACTATTTGAAAAATCTGCGCGAGTGCAGGTTGCCATTCATTCAAGTAATTAAAACAATATGAAACGCAGTGAACATCATACATTTTGACAGATTAGGTAGTAGAGTGAATCACACAAGCTGCTAGTATGATATAAACTAAACATTTATTACTTTAAAAGTTTTTTATAAAAATTGTCTATAAATTATTGAGCAAAGAACATCCTTCACGATAATTTCCTCTTCTGGCTCTACAATTATGTCTATGTATGTTTATATACATAGAATATTCTAGATTAGTAGTCAATAACAAAATTAGTGTTGTTTAAATAATGTCGATTTGTAAAGTAAGATCAATGAAACTAACACAGTTCACTAAAGATGCTTAAATTATAATAATAATAAGCATAAAAATATAATAGCAAATAGAATGTCAACTAAAATTAGCGAGATTTCCACAAAAATTGAGAATCACTCAAACCTAGATGGCCAAGGTAAGGAAAATGTCTGAACTAAATTCTTTCGGATGCACAAATTGAGCTTCTTAATGTGGATCTCAACAGCCTCAGCAACATTTAGTAATCGAACTCTTAAAGCGAAATTAAGATTTGTTGTTATGTAGTAAGTGACTCCGAAAGAGTCCTCATTACCATCAGTGTTGTGTTCTGTACCCACAAGATGAGATAGAATAGCGCTAGGAACCACTATGCAGAGTGATGTTCGGAAACTGGACAACAAACACGACTAATTGTAGGGCCTGAGCCACTGACTGGCTTCACAGGAGCAGTTAAATTATTAGATACACACGGAAGGGGCGAAATTAGACAGTTTGTCTTTTACTCTTGAACGCAAAAGAGGGGTGATTTTGAAGACACAGAGTAATTCAGCAGTAGGGAATGCTCTTTTTGCCGCATTTCTAAGGCGTTCTTTTAGTGTCTCGCTGATGTTATCCACGAGGAACTGCATTTGTCAGAATAAGGCTTTTTTTGGAACTGTTTGTACCTTGAGCTGCTTTGATTTTAGATTCATATTCTTATCAGTAAACTTTTCTGAATAACCGTTTTCGCTCGGCACCATTTAATATTATTAAGTTCCTCATGAAGACATTCATTCGAGCAGTTTGCTCTTGCTCTGTGAACCAAGCACATTATCAGATTGCGTTTGTATTTTAAGGGCACGAAGCTCGAAAAATGAGTATACTGACGCAGTCGTCCAATTTCCTTACATCACCCTGCATAGCGGTCAAGTAAAGGACAAACAAAATTTATTCGTAGAGGTATTCTATCTCATCTTGTGGGTACAGAACACAACACTGATGGTAATGAGGACTCTTTCGGAGTCACTTACTACATAACAACAAATCTTAATTTCGCTTTAAGAGTTCGAT
>OX235272.1:48205920-48229776 GCA_944472155.2 Trichobilharzia szidati | reverse complement strand
GCTAAGACGATCCTCAAGCACGTTTTGTTACTTTCCGAGTCATAAAATATTGCTCACTTCCAGAAGTAACTGGAATACAGTCGTAGTGTTTTGGAATGATCGAGAGAATTAGCAGCTTAGATGAATATTTTCATTTCTTTTCATTTGAGAAGTTTTATGATATAGTCTAGACTGTCATTCTAGAGAAAATCATAGCCGTCGAATGTACGCTACACGGAAAGGTAACACTTAAGCGTTTTAGTTTTAAAAAAAATGTTGATAAGTTTATTTTTGGAAAACTAGTTATTTTAAAAATTTCGCTTTTTTCAAATAGATTGTGAGTAATGTCAGTAAAAAGTTTGAGCATTGTGGAATAGATCAAATAAAGGCATAATTATATTTCAATGGTTCACATACAATGATAAGTTTTGTTATTGGTAATATTTCGAGCAAAATTACTGCCCGTGTTCACACCACTGTTGGAATTGTTTTGTTTCTTAATTCACACATTTATGATTTGTATTCATATATATGGTTCTTTTTTTGTTTATTCATGTTTTTGTATTCAGAATTATATTCCAGGTTGTTGACAATTGTATTGAGTCACTCTTGTTACATGTATCCGGTGTGACCTTAATGTGAATATAGATTCTGTTATAAGTCTCTCTTTCCATTTGTTCATATTAGTGAGTACTTCTCGTTCCAGTCTCTCAATAAGTCGAAATCGTTTATTGTAATATCTATTTAAATATTCAGCCGTAAGAATTAAATTATTGTTTACAGTTTATTGTACCATATTGGCATATCTTTTAAAGATATTTCATAATTATAACAAATGATATAATCGTTTCCTTGATATACTAAGAATACTAATTTATCTTAATTATTAATATAAACGTGCTTGCTCTATGCTCAGCCTAGTTGATTTAGGGTCAATATAGAGAAAAGAAAACCCACTTACATATTTAAAGTATAAAAATATTGAAAGGAGAGAAAGTTTACCGTTGAATATATGGAATGAAACTTTAATACAATACAGAATGAGCATTCAGTATAACAGAAGTACCCTCTCCTTTCACAGTCACTCCAGTCTATTATCCGAGAAGTATGAATGTACAGCCTAATTCAGCTTTCTTCTCTGTGTATCTGTCTGTTTTTTACAGCTTCTGTGGATTCAGTCATATTGGCTGTAAACTTTGGTGTGTTCATCGTCAGACTTCCGAACATCATCCTGCATGGTTGGGTGTCTGTTCTTCGCTGTGTTTTAGATACTGATACCCTTAGGTAATGAGCATAATGTTGATGTTAACAAGGCATTTAAAGTTGTCTACCTGATTGTGACTAATCATAATTTTGCCTTATGAGTTCATGTTCTATGTACAACGTAAGCCATCTGAATCCACCTGAAGAAGCTTAATCTGTATATTTTGAAGGTATTTATTCAGGCGATTTCCTTTCCTTGGAAATCGCTACACAAATATAGATAACTGAGACTTTTCCTCCTCCTAAGCTATTCACAAGTTATTATTGTTTTGACGTTATCTGGCTACTTCATCTTTGACTTCTTAATACGGAACGGATTTGGATACTCACTCATTTCTTGTCTGTTCCCTTAATTTTTCAAGGAATATACATTACGAAACCATTTGTTCGTCTGAAGTAATTTGAAGGATAACGAATAGCATTAGGATTCAGAATGTGCGATTCATCCTGTTTGGGACTCGTCATCTGGATATACCTGCATTCCCCAGTTATTGATGCTGTTCCCACTGAGGCTAGAACCAAGTACCTATCGAAATAACTGATACTCGTAGCACAAGAGGTGGCTTTCAAGGCCCAGGTGGTTTAGCAAATAGCGCTTTGGCTTTTGAAACGATGGGTACAGGGTTCAGGACTCAGTGGAGTCACATCAGTGATTGGGAAATTCAGGTTGATTCAACTGACGAGTCCTCGATAGACGGAAATGAGTGAGCATCGTGGATTCCACTGCTAATCACCATCCATCAAATTACTTCCAGCTAATTCTGAGACATCTTTAGAGCATCCGCACAAGGTGCCAACATGACAACAGAGGCCGAAAATATCCGTACAACCAGTTAACGGGATTGAGTTCAACTAAATTAAGGTTTTAGGTATATTATTACTCTCTTTGTATATTGATACTGAATAAATGTTGATATAAGTATAAAATTTGGGCACTGTGGTAAAGCATAACTCCATTATAGATAAGATTTTATTTTAATAAATCACACAGTGTTGTACAGTAGTATTAACTGACGCGACCATGTTTGGATCACAAACTGTTGCCACTCATAATCATATGAAGTCACTCACTCACACAACTTTCTTGCTTCATTTATATACATGAGTGGAACTGATGATTAGACATTTGAATGAAAGTCCATGTAGGATAATGTACATTCAGAAATAATAGTATGAGTGTTATTGATCAATTACAATCAGATGGGAAATAAGACGAGTGCTTTTATAGTCAAAATAAGTAACTTGTTAGAATGTTGTGATGTGTTTGATTTGAAATAGAATTTTAAGATTATTTATTATCCCCTTCTCATTTGACCGGTGGTAATAATATCTTCCATGTATATCTGTGGTATTTGCATTGAGTCATTACTGCTGCATGTATTGGGGGTATACTCAATTCAGTAATCAACCTCTCTCTCCACTTAACTAGATTACTTTTTAGAATTTTAACCCTCTCCCACGTTATTGTGTGGTTGTGTGTTAATGCTTGAAGTGCAATTGCTGAGCTTTTTTCTAAATTACTCGTCTGTTTTCTCGGGGTCAACCATTCTTACCTTAGCTAAATTCTTATGTTCCGACAATCTGACTACCGCCGACCTACTAGTTTGACCTATGTAGTTGACCACACTCACAGTTATTGTAGGGTATTTTGTAAATTTTATTATTTTATTCAATTGGGTCCACCGACAAGGTCCTTTAATCTACAGAGCTTGTCTCTGAGTTACTTTTTAGGTTTGAATGCCACCCTAATTCCTGCTGTATTAAGAATACTACGTACGGTGTTGGTAACAAACCTTTTGAAAGGTAATAATTTCCTCTCTCAACCGTTTTATCTTCTAGGTTGAAAATCCGTCTCACTTAGAATAAATGCTAATTTTAAGCAGATAACCAATATGTCTACTAAACGAATATTAAACCGGTCGGCAAGCAGGTTAAACTTGAATATATAATTTCCGAAACTACGAATACAGCTTACTTAGTGTCGATGTTGAATCAGACAAACGTTTCCACAGATGACCAGGACTTAACCCTACTTTGATATGTCATGACATATGTAAAAATGGAGAAGTATATTATCACCGAAAATACCCATTGAGTCATGAAGAAAATAAAAGACGGATTCAGCGAAGAAAATTTTCTTTATCGACGAAATCATCTTCAGAGGCTGTACAATCGTATTTATACTTACAAAAATATGTAGTGGTCTATTATTGAGTAATAGGGGTTGACATAATTGATATAATTACTCAGAAGTGGCTTTAGAAGTGAAAATTAGAAGTTGAAAATTACGTGGTACTCAACGGCAAAAAGATAGAAATTTGATAAGGTTAAAATTGCTATTAAGTGAGAATAAAGGCAGTTGAGTGTCAATTTACCAAGTGTGAAGAGGGTGTGAAAATATACAAAAGGAGCATATGAGAGTGATAATAGTGAATTAATTATTAAAGCAAAGGCTAACTAAAAGTAAAAGTAGAATGAAAAGAAAAAATCAAAAAATATTTTATTTACAAGGAACGATTAGTGAAGAGGTTAAGACCAAGGTAGAATAAGAGACTGGACAAACTTTTTCTGTATACAGAGTTCAGGGTTGTATTGATGAATTGCTAGAGCCTCCGCCATACACAAAAGCCGAAACCTGACGCCCTTTGTACCATTTGGCTTCACTTTGTAGATGATCTTGAAAGACGATTCTGGTGGAGCTACGTGGCCTGAGTTCACCAAATGCTCGAGAATTGAGCTAGTAATTGTCTTACATTGTCCCTTTGCTAGCCATGCCGGATAATGCTCAGAGATGCGTTTGGGAAGCGTGCGCTTTGTGCGGCTAATATAACTAGCTCCACACGAGCAAGTGAATTTATAAACACACATTGAGGTGGCCCAAAGCGGCAGTTTATCCTTCACACACCCGTTGATCATTTGTCGGCTGTAGAAGTTGATATGTAGCTCAGCCATAAAGAAGGCTTTCTTCAGTGATCTGCATAAGCGATTCTTCAGGATCTCAGCTGCGGTATCACTTTTAAATTCAACACTCATAAACAGTAGTTTCTTCGGCACCGTCTGTATTCTTTCAGGTTTTTCCCTTGGCTTCATGTTTTTCTCGATAAATCTTGGAGGACCACGATTGTACGATTGTACAGCCTCTGAAGATGATTTAGTCGATAAAGAAGTATATTATGTTGAATATCCGTCAAATCGATATTTCTCTCTCCATTTTTATTTCACTCTACCTACTAGAGTGAACACACTATTTCGATATTACCTGTATTCACTCGGCCGCCATCCATTGAAATGCTTAATGTCAGGCGTTCAAAAGGATGCCTGAAGTTCTGCAGTCATTGGTACTGAAATTGAATTTAGTTAAAGACGTTAGAGAATAGAACTTTACTATTCATCATACGTATGAAAATAATCTAGGCTTTCGTATACCTTCATAATAACATAAGTTCGTATATTCACCTTGATAAATGAGATCAGTTAAATGGATAGTTTCACGCTAAAAGAATGTGAAGATGTCACTTTGACAAGATGACAGGTCAGAAGACAATTCAAATACAAAAAGTGGTACATTTGAAGATTGATAGACAGAAGACCAGTAGTTCATCGAAGAGTCCCTTTCATAGCTATACAATCGCAAATATATATGGCTGTTTTATATTTGTGTACATTAAATTTGACAAACAAAAATACAATCAGTAAGTTCAGATGAATATTGAATGTTGATCTAAGAGGGCATTAACAAAGTGATGAGTTGTCACAAACGATTGTTAAAGAAGAGTTAGCTAATAACATGAATAGTTTGATGAAATAA
This sequence comes from Trichobilharzia szidati, assembly GCA_944472155.2. Lineage (NCBI taxonomy): Eukaryota > Metazoa > Platyhelminthes > Trematoda > Strigeidida > Schistosomatidae > Trichobilharzia > Trichobilharzia szidati. The sequence goes on along the minus strand of OX235272.1, from coordinate 48,224,726 downwards.
CATACGGAATTACGCAAGAGTTATAAGTAGTTAGAAAAATCAGCATACAAACAAGAGTTAAGGCAAATCAAGCAAACAAACAAAAGTTGTTATCATGAGAATGGAAGTGGTTGAATAATTTTCTTTTGTATGCATAACTGATTCTAATAACTGAATGGCTAGGGCTTTTGCAATGCAAAGAAGACGGAGACGTACTGTCTTTGGCGGGTTGTTCTCTTTGTAGATTACTTTGAAGCAGGAGGCATTTGTTGAGATGGAATAACCAGTGGTGACGAGATGTTCGATTATTGCACGCCTTATATGGCCACTACTTCCTTTCTGCAACCGAGCTGGATAGTTTTCTTCGACCCTTTTTGCCAGGATGCGCGTCGAACGACAGATGTACCTGGCTCCACAGCAACAAGTGAACTGATATATACACATAGAAGTAGTCAGGTGCGGGATCTTGTCCTTTAGGCTTCTGCAGATCGGCGGGCGACTGGAGAATACTACTCACAGTGTTTCCGCAAAGAAAGTTCCTCTTGAAGAACTGGAAATTCTCTTCTTAATAACATCCCTCAGTAGGTCACCTTTGAAGTCGAGGTTCATATAAAGTATCTTTTTTGGCACCGATGGCGATGCTTGCTTTTAAATTTTATGTCTGATCGTTTTGTCAATGAGTCTTGATGGATAACCGTTTTGTATGAGCATTTTTTCAGGGAGTTTAGATCTACTTTCAGGGTGTGTTATTTTGTTTCCATGTACATCCTGAGCAGAAATCTTTCAGAAAACTATTCATGATATTACGCAACTTTTTTTTAACAATCGTCTGTGACAACTCATCACTTTTGTTACTACCCTCTTATATCAACATGTAATTCATCTGAACTTACTGATTTTACTTTTGTTCGTCAAATTTAATGTACATACACATACAAAAAAACCATATATATCTTTGCAATTGTAAAGCTATGAAAATGAATTCGCCGCCGGAAAGGGACTCTTCGCTGAACTACTGGTCTTCTGTCTAGTAATGTTCGAATGGGATTTTTCATGAATTTGAAGATTAAACATAACAATAAGAAAATGCTAATATTTGCTTGTTAATGTTTCATAATGGATCTTGGTATGTAAATGAAAATCTCTCTTCAGTTTGTATAACGTTGACCATTGTTACAACATCTCAATCATAATTAGATGGAAAACCTTTCATGTCTCATAGAAGAGAAATTTATGCGCGACAAATCTTTATCAAAACTTAGTAGTGTTAACATTAGCCCTATACACTGAACTTTCCTTCAGTATTTCGCAAGGTTTTATCTCTAAGTTAGCTTGTACCCATGCAAAGCTCGACAAAACTGTGTGTGTATGTGTGTACTTATTATTTTCAGCATATTGGTTGGAAATAAAAACTAGTTTATTCGTTGGAACTTAAAAGTAAGTGTTCGATGTTTGTATACACGGTGCACTGTGGATTATCACTGCAAACCCACGTTAGAAATCTAGTAAACTGTGGAAAAGTATTGCTAACTAGTCATTGGCAAATAATTCATTTTGATAGTGACTGGCGAAAACTGATTTTCAAATGGGGTGACTCAGTGAGGGCGTGATTTACTGGTCTATGAGCTGAACTTCCTCCATTCCCCTTATACCATTCATAACAGTAGATTGAAAACTATTTGAAAGATCTGTGCGAGTGCAGGTTGCCATTCATTTACGTAATTGGATAATTAAAACAACATGAAATGCAGTGAACATCATACATTTTGACGGATTAGGTAGTACAGTGATTCAGACAGGTTGCTAGTATGATATAAACTAAAGATTTATTACTTTAAATAGCTTTTTATAAAATTGTCTATAATTTATTGAGCAAAGAACATCCTTCTCTATAATTTCCTCTTCTGGCTCTACAGTCATATATATTCATATGATGTGATCAGATTGACCGTCAAATCATATATATATATATGCTTACATCCATGGAATATTCTAGATTAGTAGTCAATAACAATGTTAATTTGTAAAGTAAGATCAGTGGAAGTACCACAGTTCACTAAAGATGCTTAAATTATAATAATAATAAGCATAAAAATATAATAGCAAATAGAATATCAACTAAAATTAGAGAAATTTCCACAAAAATTGAGGATCATTCAAACCTAGATGGCCAAGGTAAGGAAAATGTCTGAACTAAATTCTTTTGAATGCACAAATTAAGCTTCTTAATGTGGATCCCAACAGCCTCAGTAATATTTAGTAATCGAACTCTAAAGCGAAATTGAGATTTGTTGTTATGCAGTAAATGACTCTGAAAGAAGCCTCGTTAACATCAGTGTTGTGTTCTGTATCCACAAGATGAGATAGAATAGCGCTACGAATGGATTTTGTTTGTCCTTTACTTAATCACTATGCAGGGTGATGTTAGGAAATCGGACGACAAACACGCCTAATTGTAGGGCCTATGTAACTGCGTCAGTATACTCATTTTTTCAGCTTCGTGCCCTTAAAATACAAACGCAATCTGATAAGGTGCTTGGTTCACAGAGCAAGAGCAATCTGCTCGGATGAATGTCTTGATGAGGAACTTAATAATATTAAATGGTTGCCGAGTGAAAATGGTTATTCAGAAAAGTTTATTGATAAGAATATGAATCTAAAATCAAAGCAGCCCAAGGTACAAACAGTTCCTAAACAGGCCTTATTCTTACAAATGCAGTTCCTAGGGGATAACATCAGCGAGATACTAGAAGAACGCCTTATAAATGCGGTAAAAAGAGAATTCCCTACTGCTGAATTACTCTGTGTCTTCAAAATCACCCCTCTTTTGCGTTCAAGAGTAAAAGATAAACTGTCTAATTTCGCCTCTTCCATGTGTATCTAATAGTTTAACTGCTCCTGTGAAGCCAGTCAGTGCCTCAGGCCGTACAATTAGTCGTGTTTGTCGTCCGATTTCCGAACATCACCCTGCATAGTGATCAAGTAAAGGACAAACAAAATCCATTCGTAGCGCTATTCTATCTCATCTTGTGGATACAGAACACAACACTGATGTTAACGAGGACTCTTTCAGAGTCATTTACTGCATAACAACAAATCTCACTTTCGCTTTAAGAGTTCGATTACTAAATATTACTGAGGCTGTTGTGATCCACATTAAGAAGCTTAATTTGTGCATTCAAAAGAATTTAGTTCAGACATTTTCCTTACCTTGGCCATCCAGGTTTGAATGATCCTCAATTTTTGTGGAAATCTCTCTAATTTTAGTTGATATTCTATTTGCTACTATATTTTTATTATTATTATTATAATTTAAGCATCTTTAGTGAACTGTGGTACTTCCACTGATCTTACTTTACAAATTAACATTGTTATTGACTACTAATCTAGAATATTCTATGTATTTAAACATATATATATATAATTGTAGAGCCAGAAGAGGAAATTATCGAAAATGATATTCTTTGCTCAATTATTTTGTGTTTTTTATAAATGTCTGAATGAATATTTTCGCTATATGACTTATTGTTTCCATTGTTATGTCAAAATGCTTAATTTCCTTTCTAGTAACACTAACAAATTAACAAAACGGATAAAAAATGTCAACAAATTGCTTTCGTCGTCTTCTCCCCCTTCTCCTTCTCCGTGTCTCAATTTCCAACAAAATTCACTTTGCCCATAAAATTTCACATCAACCTTTCCAATGTATATTGGATAGGATGAAATGAGACCTAAACAAATTATTTTCTGTATAACATTGTAGTAATCCAGTATAATGTACTTTGGTAGACCAGCATATTTTTACATATAATTCTGTCTATTATTCCTTCCTGTTGTCTTTAACCCAGTGTAGAGATTCTTATCTGTCTTAGTCAACACGTATATGCCTATAGAATATTCGTTTCCGTAATAGGTTTTTTTTCCTCCGTAATTCTTTACACTGCTAATAATTTTTGTCAGTCTTTTCTCCTCATTTTATTCATATAAGTCACTAAAATTAAATTGGATGAAACTGCTGACATTTTCTGTGAAACCAAATATGCTATACAAAAAATTAGAAATTCATGTAACCGTTGATTAATTGCATTTGTTCAAATTTCCTCTAATATATCTATACATAGATATATGAATAATTACTTGAATGTCAGACCTCCTAAGCGTAAAAAAGGTATCCTGTAGAGGTGATTACATTTAAATCATGATAGATGGGATTTTTAAAAACTTGAACGTTTTCACTCCTAATCTTATTAATTTTGAAATAGTTAATGATTAGATTATATCGAGTAGAAAAGATCGTGTCATTTTTGTTTTGCTTTTTTCTCATTTAACTGAGCGTTAGCCAAAATAGATGGTTTGTATGAGTTTGGCTGAAAACAGATAATAAAAATACAATTGGATGATAATTTCTGCTTCTTTTATAGCAATGGGAATAGCAGAGTGTTTTAAGAAAATCGAATCCCACTCCTCCTCATAGATAGCTATTTACTTTTTTCTACATTCCTTTACGTTTCCAAAAGGGAACATTGGGATCAAGCTAGAATCGGAAAAGCAAGACAAGCTTTCACTACTCTCAAGTCTGTGTGGAGGTCAACAACACTCAGCATCAAAAATAAGATCTGGATTTTCAACTCCAATGTGAAGTCAGTGCTACTATACGGATCAGAGACTTGCACTGCGCGTCATAAAGAGCACCTCAAACAAACTACAGATCTTCATTAACAGTTGTCTTCGCTCAATACTCAAGATCAGATGGCCAGCCAGAAAAGATCAGCAACAGGGAGGGATCTCTGGGAGCGAACCAACCAAAACCGAATATGTGAAACAAATATGCGGAAGGAAATGGAGATGGAATGGCCATACTCTGAGGAAACAAACCATCAAGTGACATCACTAGACAAGCCATTGCTCGAGTGGAACCCGAAAGGGAAGCGGCGAGTTGGTCGTCAGTGCAAGGGTGACTTGGAGGAAGTCATGTGAAGAGGAGATGAAAACGTGTGGGCAGACATGGAGCCAGGTGAAGACTCTCGCAGAGAACCGAACTCACTGGAGACGTACGGCTGAAGCCCTATGTTCCTGTAGGAATTAAAGGATACAATAATAATAATAGAGGCTTGAAGTTTCTATAGCAGTGGTGACTATTTTTACAGGATGGAGTTGGGTAGCCTCATGCCCGACCTTCTCTCTTTGCCAGTTCCATTTTTTGCATAGCGAGGTAAAAGAGTGCATCGGTTGCCGGGGATTGAACCTCGGACCACCTGCGTCGACGAGTACTCTACAGCTGTGCCACTGACGCACACATGGTCAAGATGATATAGAGAATACATAGACAGAATGAAAACAATTTAAACAGTGAATACTATTTACTTGGCTTCGGATTATTTCCTGTGAGAATAGGTGCATACGGCTAAACAAGGAGATCTTGAATTATGCAATATATCCCAGTTAACCAAACATCAAATCTAAATGTCAGTCTTGATCCCTTTCATGCCTCCTGGATGAATGTAATGAGACTGCACTGAGATGATGTGGCCAGTAGAGGTAATGTGGATGTTCATCGAAAGCTGTACCACGAATTAACAGGAGTTACAATTCACAGTTCATTGCATCCCTACTAAAAGGGATTGGATGGTTGACTCGAAGGTTCATTGTTTGACTCCTGGTGTGGTCATGACTACGTACTGTTGAGGAACCCAGCACAGATGCAGGAGGCTCATTTCGCATATACCAATTTACGCCGTCTCTGGCGTATCGACCAAAGGGCGTGTGTACTGCTCAGCAGTCCGCTCCGTCCTCCTTTATGTCTGTGAGACATGGCCACTGAGAGTATAAGTCATGAAAAGACTAGCTGTCTTTAATCATAGATGCCTGCGTTCTATCTATCTCCTGTGTGAAGTGGTATAATAGATTGGGCAATATTGAGTTTAGGCGTCGATTGATTCCTAATTAAGAAGTGCAAATCAATCGACGAGGCTGTGAAGTTACATCGACTGAGATGGTTAGGAAATGTGTTACGTATGCCCAGTCATTGCCTTCCTCGATGGGCAGTGTTAGTTTACATAGGGTCAGGCTGGAAAAGAGCTAGCACGTTGTGGTCAAACAAAAGCATGGCTTCACCAGTCAATAAAATCCACAACAGTTAGTTTAAGCCAGCAAGCCAGCCACGTAGGAAGGTGTAGACTTCCTGACCGTTTGGGGTCCTTGGGACGATAAACACCAATGGTGGGTGGAGACAATCGGTGATATGGCTCGAAACCGTTCTCAATGGATGGTGCAGAAGCATCCACTTCTTGTGACTTATAATTTACAATGAAACTATATTGTTCTTTGTTATTACTATTCCTTTTGTCTCATATCTCTGTCTACTGTCTCTATTTTGCATTTCTTCTACTTTATTATCTTTCTTAGTGAGGTACATGGAGTGTGGCGACTTGAATTGTTGCACATTGGTGCAAAGTTCTATGTTGAAAAGAGACAAACAGACTGTTGAGGAGTCACAAATTTGGGTGAAACCACTGTCTAGTGTTACCTTTTTTGCACTGATTTCCAACTGCTCTCGGTTTGTGGCGGATTCTACACCCAAAGAAGTAATTTTATTTACGTTTCTCCATTTCCAAACAGGTCTTAGTGAAGAACAACAGGTAAAAAAGATCACCCATCTAGAAACGACAACATATTAAAATGGATACCAATGAAAATAATTTGATTCTTGAGGATAGTGAATAACAGACAGTTTTCGGACATTTCATCAAGAACTGTTGGGGAACCTAGGAGGACTGAATGGCAGTTTCGTTCCAGCATGAGAGTGTGCATTGGTACAAAGCCACCCGGCTTCTAACCCAGGGCCCTCCGGTCACAAAGTGAGGTCGTAGACCATTTATCCACTGGGAACTGACCTAACAGTCCATGAATTCCAGCTCCTGCCATTTTGCGATGTGCATATATATATATATATGTATATATATAGCGCGACCACCGACCAGTGTCATCAGCAAATAACAAATCTTTTAACTGACTTGGTGGATCCTACTGGTTACGACTTCTCACTAGAACCCTAGATAACTTCCTGTATACAGTCAATCATCAGGGATCATCAGAATAATCAATAAGTGTTAGTTTAAAGGATTATGATTGGTTGAAGGTTTGATCATGAGATGAAATCAGTTAGGGAACCAGTGGAAAACGTAGGAGTAATGGACAGCTGAGGTAGCTGATATCAACTTGTGATCAAAGCAGTAACCAATCAAACCCCTGAAAAACAACACTCGATAATATCTTTGTTTAATTCATTTTATTTCCCAATGGAGATAATACTATGGATTTAATGTCCGTAATGGAATTGAACAACAGAGTGATGAACATGGAACAGGGTAAGTGTATCTATTTTATTTCAAGCACGACCATTGATGGATAACAGTTGAAGAACCAATGAAAACCAGGGCTTACTGGACAGCCAGCAGTTTCGTCCTAGTTTAACACTCATCGGAAGTAAGCATCCATTGCTAGTGTTTGAATTCAGAACCTTCTGGTTACAGGACAATCTCATAGACCATTAAGCCACTGGGATTCGACTTAATGGCTCATGAATACTTACCTCTGCCTATTCGCGATTTTTACCACGAACACCCAGCAGTCTCATCGAGGAGTATTTGTATTCACTCCAGGACGGGTAGACTCCATTGGTCACGAATTATCACTAAAATTCCAGGCAATTTTGTCTTGCAATCAGTCACTAGAGAGGATAAGATTAATTTCCAAAGGTTGGCCTGTCCACTACTGTCCAGTACTCTCTGGTTTCCAGTGGTTCTAAAAATTGAACTTAACAAATGATATAAATCAGTACGAGTGAAGGAAATTATAAGGTGATCAGTTAATTAAAGGTTAATTATTATTATTGTTCCCTTGGGTTCCTAGTGGAACATAGGGCTTCAACTGCATGCCTCCACTTGCTTCTGTCTTCTGCTGTACTTTTCACTTGCATCCATGTTAATCCATACTGTTTCAGGTCCTCTTCACACGATCTCCTCCATGTCACCCTTGGACGTCCCGCTCGCCGCTTCCCTTTCGGGTTCCACTCGAGGGCCTGACACGCGATGTCACCCAAAGGCCTCCTCAGCCAGTGAGTGTCCAATCCATCTCCACTTTCTCCTGCATATTTGTTGAGCGATTGGTTCTTGTTTTTTTGTTCCCATAGTTTCTTGTTAGTGATTCTTTCCGGCCGGCCATCTGATCTTCAGTATAAAGCGAAGACAGCTGTTGATGAAGGTCTGCAACCTGTTGGAAATATTCTTGGTGACCCGCCGCTAAGTTTCTGATCCGTATAGAAGAACTGACTGACTTGACGTTTGTATTGAAAATCCGAATTTTGTTGTTGATGCCGAGTGACGAAGATTTCCAGATTGGTTTCAGGTTGATGAATGTGTTTCTCGCCTTCCCGATTCTCGATTTGACATCCTCGTCCGTTCCTCCTGTAGTTGAGACAATGCTCCCTAGATAAGAATTAAAGGTTAAAGTTCATATTAATAATGTAGAGATAGACTTACAACAGTTCACTTTGTATACATAATTCAGGACACATTTTTGATGCCAGTGTCCTCAACTGTCCTTTTAAAGACTTGAAGAAACTATGAATGCTTATTCGAAGTCTTCTGTCCCTCAGGTGCTGTGCGAATGCACTGCTGAGAGTTGAATCCCAGTAAAATAGTAGTCTTTTCTATGTCTTCAGAAAATCTTTGATAGACACTTCTTTCTTTTCTACCGTTGTATCTGCTTCGATGGCTATATGTAAACTGACGGACACATTTAGAGGTATCAACGGAAGTGTCTCTGTGGAGTTTCAACTGATTCAACGAACGCTTTGTTTAGTATAAATGAATTAGTCTAGCTGTAGATAGCGGAATAGCCACTGATTTCCTCATTCACCTGCTTTTTTTCTATGAAACCTGTAATGACCAAGATTGACTCGCTATGATATGAACGCAGAGAACTGATCCTTGTGTCTTACTGTATAGCTGTCCGAAACTTCCTTGAGAAACACACAGTCACAAAACGCTTTAAAACCTGCAAAGTGACAATGGTTTGTGGTTGGAATCTGCTAGTGGTTCTTTTCAGCAATAATAAGATCAAAAACTCAAAACCGCCACAACAGCGCCGTTATGCAGCTATACAAACGATGTAAGTTTCTAAGCACAAAACAAGTAATGTAGAACAAACTTAATTAACCAAAGTTCAACTGCAACATGTATCTTAGAATCAAGTAGAATTTTCCCACCAAGGTGGGTTCAAAATTCCAACTACAAGAATCACATAATAACGCTACCCACAGACACTCGAAGGTCAGAATAACCTTCATTTACTGAAACAGAATCACACCACAAAACAGCATATTGACAATATCGTCACTCAACCACAAAGAGAAGCATTAAAACTAGAGAATAAGCCGGAACAAAGACAAATGATAAGCATCAAATCAACATGTGATTCGCAGTCAGGGAAAAAACGTACAATAATTACAGAGCCAGTCAAAACTCTCGGATAGGTATGAATATGGTAATTATACCGTTTAGGATACATTCCGTTACAGTATCATCCTAAATAAGTACAGGAATGACTACAAGCTTTTCGTTGACTGTGTTAGCTTTCAAGCTTCTAAGTTTACCTCTTTAAAACCTACTGACGAATTTTCGTGTATGATTCTTGTCTGATAGGCATTTTTATGGCATCCACAACTTCTTCAACTCATCACTGCCCATATGTTCCAAATCGGAATAAAGCTCTTGAGATCCAGGTAAGTTTCAACGAAAGTACGTTTTTGTGGCGGATACATCTTTGAAGTGTGCTGTCTTCAATTCATTGTACGGTAATATCCATAAACATCAATTTCATATTCAATTGTGAAGTCAAGGTTCTTGTGCGTGTTGTCTAAGTCCTCGAAAATATTGCTCACAATGAAGATATAGTCAACATAATCGGTGTACATTGTCATTTCTTTCCTTGTGCCTTTCATTGCTATTAAGATAGCTGCCGATACTCTTAACAGACCCCACACTGATACTTTGTCAGTCTGACGAAAGAATGTTTTGGTAAATTGGTATCGAATACTATTATGAAATATTAGTAGGGTGACTTTGGCTTCTGAAGACAGTATCCGGAGAAGATCTAAATTCCGGTGTACAGTATCTATAATTGCACATTATGGTACAATGACAAATAAGGAGATTGCATCAAACAATGCAAACTGACAGTATACTAACGGTATAAAGTGAATCCATCCTGTTATCCCGCATGTTTTTGACATCATTTCTTTCAAATCCATTAGATGAAATTTGTGTATGAAATCTAAAAATTTGACTGTCTTTTATGAGGTTCATCAAATGTTTTAAATCTAAAAACAGTGATCTCAAACGCAGATGACATTATTAAGAATTCGTAACTTTAGAAAAACAAGCTCACTTGCCAACATTAAAGTACTTCACTTTTGTAGCTTTCTTAACCTGTGTTCAACAAGTTTACAATCATTGATTTCACCTAGGAAAATATTTGACGTTCGTATTATTCGATCAAGTCTCTACAAAGTAAACCGAAATTTTCAAAAGAATGGATACTGAACAAAGAATACTCTTTTCGATAACCTCTTCTTCATCAGGCTCTACAGTTAGGTATACACTATAGTTGTGAATGAATGAATCAGTATTATGAACAACATTAATGTTGTTTAAATAACATCGAATCAATAATAATGATACCATCAATAGATTACAGTCCAATAGCATCAGCATAACAATAAGCTGAATGTCAGAAAAATTAGGAGAGATAACAATAACAAAATTTCATGAATTTATAGTCTCTACTGAAGGCCTGCTAGGGCACTAGTAGTGGCTGGCTGGACTTGCTTCTTCTGCACACAATGCACTGGTCGTTTCACGCGAATCGCGATAGCCTCTGCTGTTTGGAGCATGAGGTACTTCGATGTTTTGCCAAATTATCCGGCACCTGGTGTATGATAGAGAAGGATTCTTCTACGCTAGGTTTGTGGTCGGTTTTGTTCTAGATGGTCCAATATCGAACTGTCAATGGTTTTCACTACACCTTTACTTAGCGATACTAGATGTTCTCGAGCACGGGCATTTTTAATCAGTTAAACCGAAATTATCAAGTTTTGTAGATATACTATTCCCTACACTTTTGAGTACTATGTTAACATCCTATTGTTGCACGACTTCATGAATCCACCCTCAACTACGACATAAAAATGTCAACAGCTGAACAATCTGAACCTAAGGATCAAAGATCTTTTCTGATATATATCTATTGGTAGTAAACAGAAAATTTATATTTGAAAAATTATTTGATAAGCACTGACTATAAAAACGTAATTATTGGGGCATAAAGATGAAATATTCTCTACAGTGTTCATGAGTGAGGAGTATTCATCATCGCGTTCTATTCATTCAAGCAAAGAGAACGAACAAACAGTATCATATTTGGGAATAATATAGAATAGTTGATTTGACATCCTAAAATCATCATAGATGCATTTGTATTTTTGACATTAGATTGTTTTGCGGGATTATAATTCATTTTATTCTATATCAAGCAAGATTTTGTCAATAGAACAAATGGAATTTTTATTATTGGTTATGCTGTGAATGCCCATTCTCCCAGAGTTGGCTGTTTTAGTAGTATTATAAGTAGTGTGTGACAGTTTTTTGAAGGCTTAGTGATTTTGTTAATCATATTTCTTGAGTTGCCTTATTAATATGCAAATTAACTTTGTTATATGTGTGTGTATGTGTGCGTGTGTAGAACACCGGTGATCAGCGGATATCTACACGTGGAGAGGAGAAATGAATTTGTTGAGGAATTCGTCACAAATACACACTTCACTGTGGTAAATTAAATCATCGGTGTATATTTGTTGCCTAAAGTAGAGAGTGTGAAGCATCGGAATTGAATTGCTCAGGTTGCCTTTATTTCACCCACTTTAAAATATCGTTACCACTCTTTGTTATTTTCGTATGTTTCGATTTCTACCATTTTTCTCTTATCTTGTCTGATCATGCATGCGGTTTTGTTTTTCATTCCGTTCTCAGTGTTGTTTTTTTTTTTTTTTAATTCACTCTGGTAACAATTTCATGAGGAATGTTGAGGCAGTCATTCGAGAAGGCTTTGTAGAACATCAAGAATTGGTGAATACCGCTCGAAAATTGATTGAAAATATAGTTGTGAATGAAAGTTATCAAAAAGATCTTAGTATTCGGTGTTTTTTTCACCGCTTTCATGAATTGTATAAATTTGAGCAGTAAAACGTTTATTTGGTTTGACAGCAAACTTTCTGGAAAGGGGAGTATGCTCAGGAAAGAAAAGATTGATAGATGTATACTTCCTGTCAGATATACTAGTCATTAACAATGTTTCGTTACACATTTATTTAGTTTTTTTTCCCTTACGTTCCCAGTGAAACATGGGGCTTGCAGCTAGAAGCTTGAAGTTTCTGTAGCAGTGGTGTTTATTTTTATGGGATGAGATTGCTAGCCTCATGCATAACCTTCCCTCTTTACCAGTCTTATTACTGGTTTGGCAAGGTAAAGGAGTGCGTCGTGGCCGGGGATTGAACCCCACACCACAGACTCGGTTGACGAGCATTCTACCGCTGTGCCACTGACTCATATTTAGTCATGATAATAATATTTGCTTGAGGTCTTTTTGGAACATAAAACTTCAGCAGTACATTTCGACTTCGCTCTGTTCTCGGCATTCTTTTCTAGGTGGCCTTTAGATTGAGCATAAACTCTAATCTTTCCCTAACACGATCATCTACATGCCATCCTAAGATAAAAGCCCCTCTTCCAGCTTCCCATTCATCTTACACTGTACTGCCTGCATTCGTGTGTGACGTCATTCGACGGTATCCTCAGCATGTTTCCGACTGATCTCCATTTGCTTCTGCCTATTTGTTTGGTGGTAGGTCCTTGGTTGGTCCACTGCTACTGTAGCGACAGAAGACAGGAGCTAGGCGACAGATTATTTATTGAGCAAATCAACAGATATTTATAGATCTTTATGTATATTATCATTCGTTATTGTTAGCAGAAAGGTAGCGTCTTCTGATTGGTTATTTTCCTGCTGAAGGTTATTCTGCTTTCTCTTTGTTGCCGTTTCTTAGACAGTCCGTTGATATACGTGCTAATCGTATCCGCCCACGCTAAGTCTGTTGTCATTGGTTGTTGAGTTAGTCTTTGTTCTTGGTTTATTTTCTCATGACCAATATTTGGCACGTAAACATTGTTGTAAATTGCTGTCTACCAATTTTGGCTAGCAGACAGCTGTCACCACACCACAGTTGCTTAGTGCTAATCCTTTCTACCCAGCCATTTGATCTCCAGTTATTGACAAGAATATAAAGCATACTGTTTAAAAGCTATTGATGAAACTCCTGCCAAGTCTCTGACTTGAAATTAGTGCTGAAAATCCGAATATTCGCTCTTCATGCATAGTTCATTAGATTTACCCGCTGTTTGAAGGTAATGAAGGTTTATTTTGCTTTTTTGTCCTATCCCGCCTTTGCAATCACTATCACCAAGATGGCAGAATTTGAGGTATCTCTTATTTTATACTCTTGATTAAATACAAAATCGAACTCAAAGTTTCAGCTGCCTATATTTTTTCTATCTTCTAACTTCAATGAAATAATTTTGCCTACATAATAAAACCCTTTAGAAGTTACTTCGAGAAGAAGAATAAACTACTTGCTTCTTTATTATTTTCGAACAAGAAAGATTCTTGGCAAAAAACAGACTTCACACAAAAAACTTCAGTGATAGAGTAATGTATATTTATGTGATTTCGAATGGACGACTAATTTGAAAATGTTTGAGGCATAACTTTAAAATTTATTTAGTTGAATTTTAGATTTTCTCGTCGATTGATTGGACCGAAGTGCTCGATCTCAGGTTGACATGTCGGCTTCTTGTGCAGATGCTTCGACGATGTCTGGGCATTTAATTAGAATTTAATTGGTGGATGGTAACTAGCAGTGGAATTTCGTCCTATTTTGGACTCGTCATCTTGATATACCTGCATCCCCAAGTGAGTGATGATGTTCCCACCGAGGCTCGAACCCAGTGCCCATAGTTCCAAACGCCAATGCGTTATCCACCAGACCACTTGGGCCACGACAGCCACCTCTTGTGCAATGAGTCATATTAATTATTTAATTGAGTTTTAGACACAGTCGAAGCATCTACACAAGAAGTCGACATGTCAACCTGAGACCGAGCACTTCGGTCCAATCAATCGACGGGAAAACTTAAAATTCAATTAAATAATTAATATGACCCATTGCACAAGAGGTTGCTTTCGTGGCCCAAGTGGTCTAGTGAATAACGCTTTGGCGTTTGAAACTATGGGCACTAGGTTCGAGCCTCGGTGGGAACATCATCACTCACTTGAGGATGCAGGTACATCCAGATGATGAGTCCCTAATAGGACTAAATGCGCAACCTGGATTCCACTGCTGGTCACCATCCACCGATTAAATTTTTAAAACTTTAAAATGTTTTCAAATATAATACAAAAGACGTACATCACAGAAGAATATACTGAACAGTGTGCTAGTATTGTGACCAGTGGTTCAATAGTAAAATACTAGCCATTTATACATGCTGTCCAGGGTTCGATTTCCGGTCGACGAATTTTTAAGTTCACCTAGATTTTTTTTATCCTTCACGTTTCCCAGTGGAACATAGGGCTTCAAGCTAGTGGCTTGAAGTTTCTATAGCAGTGTTTATTTTACAGGATGGGGTCGCTAACCTCATGCCCAACCTTTCCTCTTCACCAGCATTATTTCTGGCTTAGTGAGGTAAAGGAGTGCGTCGGCAGGGGTTCAAACCCCAGACCATGTGCATGGTCGACGAGCGTCCTAGATTACCACAGCCGATAAGAATCCCGGAATAGAAGGAAGCTTTGACTTGAGGCTAGCAACCGCACCTCATTAAAATAACACCATAGGTGCAACACTTATGCGCTTAAGAGAAGAAATGTACAAATATGTCTTGATCGCAATTACAGTCTTTCTCTAAATGTACCACTTTTCTTTTTTTCGACTGCTATTGTTTTAAGACCACATTTTCTGTAATCCAAAGAAAATGTAAATATTATAAAGTTTTCAGTTACCTTGTTCACTAGTCTGCCAGTTTAAATAACTAACCGGCAGCTGTAGGAATCTCTGAATTCGTTGAATTAAATAGTAATAATAGCTTTATCCTGAAATATGCATACATACACAATACAGAATTTTCCCAGTGTTTCATCACAAGGTATTTACCCTTCGTACAGAATCTTCAAAAAATACAATAATCGATAATATATCAAGTGAAGGAATATTGTTCCCGTGCTGCTCTGCAATGGCCTTCCTTTACTTCCTTCAGAAAACTCCTTCAGGTAGGTAGAAACTTACTTTTTTACGAGTTGATCACGGATTGATATCAGTTAGAGAACTATTGAAAACCAACCAGGGAGTATTGGACAGCCGCTGTTTCATCCTAGTTTGGGAATCATTGGCACTACGCACCCACTACTGAGGTTCAAACCCAGCACCTTCTAGTTACAAGGCAAGCTCGTATACCATTCAGCCACTGGGACCTGATTCACTGGCCAGCCCATGAATTCTAACTTCTACCAATTCGTGATTTAGCGCGATCCCAACCAATGTCGTTTGTGGGACACCCATCCTCACACGTGACATCTGGTTGAACCTCACTGGTCACGACTTCTCACTAGAACTCCAGGAAACTCCATTCTGTAGCAAGTCACTAGGGAGCATCAGATTAATTTTCTATAGTTTGGTTTGTTAGGGTTAGTTATGTTTTTTGGTTGGGGTCGCGCTAAATCACGAATTGGTAGAAGTTAGAATTCATGGGCTGGCCAGTGAATCAGGTCCCAGTGGCTGAATGGTATACGAGCTTGCCTTGTAACCGGAAGGTGCTGGGTTCGAACCTCAGTAGTGGGTGCTTAGTGCCGATGAATCCCAAACTAGGCTGAAACAGCTGTCCAGTAATCTCTGGTTTTCAATAGTTCTCTAACTGATATTAATCCATGATCAACTCTAAAAAAAAACATAACTAACCCTTACAAACCAAACTATAGAAACTTATTTGAAATTGTGCCCGAGTATAGATTGTATTTCATTATGATAATTAGAAGACTAAAACAATTTGAAACGGAGAAAAAACGATGCATTCTGATGGAGAGAAAGTTTATACAGCCCAGTGATTTAAGCCGGCCATCATGAACCAATCTGAATAATGACTCCCCTTCCTATTGATTAAACAAATAAGAAAAACAAAATACCGACCTTTCTCACCGTAAACCATCAGCCGATGTACAGCTGAATGGATATATGTATACATATGTATTTCATTTTGTAAGTCAGTCATCCTGATGTTTATACGTCGCACAGTTGAAATCTGCTTACAAATCTTTCAGTACATAGCAGTCCTCTGAATCATTATTCATAGCAATATGATGAGACTGATGCAAGGAGATAATCAGGGCTACAGAGATAGTATTGATGTTTACATTATCAGTATTTGTTTGTTTATTTTGTGAAAGAAAGGCTACACATAATTTAATAATAATAATAATAATGTTTACTGTAAATACTCACGGTATTTTTCTGGATAACTTAATACCGATCAAATTGTTGATCAGTCAATCTTGTCAGATAAATATAATTTTTTTTAAATGATTATCACTAGATAAACAGAAACATTTATTTTGCTTGTATTTTTTGTTTATCCCTTCTACACTACCTCGAAGGAACCACTACTGTTTTCACTTTACTAACTAATCTAAAAAACATTTCTTTTATTGAGTCAAACTAAATCAAATCAAATTAAAGTGAAATCAAATTTCTGGATAGGCACGAGAAACACGAGAGAGTGGAGGGAGAAAAAAAACATTTTCCATTATAAACTAGAGAACCCTATTGGCAGGAGTATAATATTTGTTATAATTCAAACTGTTTATGGTTATCCGTTTTGAGGAGAGAATTTCTCGGTCTATCAGTGAATAGGTTACAGGATTTCCTCATGAGCTGACATTTGTTAGAAAATCATTGGAAAATCAACTGGAAGTACTGGACAGCTGCTTCGTCTGCCTAGTTTGTGACTCTTCAACAGTACGCGCCCTGGACCTTCTGTTTACAAGGTGAGGTCGCAGACCATCAGGCGGTTGCGCTGTGTCATGAATTGGCAGAAGTTAGAATTCATGGGACATTAGATTGGGTCCCAGTGGCTTAGTGGTCTACAAGCTCGCTGGCCATGTAACCAGAAGGTGCTGGGTGTGAACCCCTGTGGTGAGTGCATAGTGATGAAGAGTCACAAACTAGGACTAAACAGATGAACAGTACTCCCAATTGGTTTTCCAATGTCAGCTCATGATGAAATTAAGTAACCAATCAATCAAATTCCTACAAACCTATACTTGAATACTGATCAAAGAATAGTCAACAAAGTCTTAAATGTACAGCGAAATCTTGTGTAATAAACTTTCAGAGTTTAGAAAAACATTTTGCGTCAGTATTAATACAGTTTACTAGACTGATGTTGTTTTTTTTCTTACTTAAGTGTGTTATAACTGTGTGAATGTTTTGAACTTTGATAGAATTAGCTTGCATTATCAAAAGGCTAAGACCAAGAAAGTATGCAGATGTTTCTGCCTGAGATGGAATTTTATTGTCCTATACTTTATAAAGAAATCTGCATAGCATGCCAACGTTCTTGAACAAAAACGTTATGATGAATCACTAAACGCAGACGAGATAATTTACCAGTGAAGCCAGAGAGGATGCTTCACTATCACAAAACGCTTGAATTTTTATTTTGTGAAAGTAAAATAAAAATTGATTTACAAACCATAGGTATAAGGGAATCATTTTTATGCTAGCAGCAATAATTAAAGAACTGTTGAATTTACTAATTCCCATTGTAGCATTAAGAACTCAATATTCAACGAAGAGAACCTTCACAACAACGAATTTATTATCAAGCTGTATAATCGTATATAAATATATGGTTTTTAAGAAATTATATCCCGTGTGGGAATTAGGTCAAAGCTGTGAATACATGACATAATAATAATAGTAGTTTGAAATGCAATTAAAATATCTGTGATCGTAATCATAGTTAAATGTAAAAGATAAGCTCTCCAGTCTGGCCGCCTCCATTTGCATCTATAAGTTTACCTGCTGTGGTAGAGTAAGTTTCATTGGCCGTGGACAGAGAACGCTTTCCACACGGACACGAGAACATATTCCGATTGGTTTTATAAGGGAGAAAGTAGGTGTTTGCAAAGCTTTATTCTAGAACACCTGATCGACTCCTGTCATTCTGCCAACCCTGACAATGATTTTCACATCATCTACCGAATCCATGCTAACTTGCTGGCCGCGTTTATTCGTTACAGACTTCTAAAGACAGCTGAGGCCTTGGCAATTTATGAATTTAAGCCAGACCTTTGTGTACAAAAGAAGTATGTAAAATCCTTACTTCTGCCTTGGTCGTAGAGGGACAGACATTTATTTATTTATGTATTTTATTTATTTAGTTATTCAATGTACCTTTCCCTCATTACTACGAATATTATTATTATCATTACTATTCTCACTCTGAATTGTTTCCACTTGTCCCACTTGTCATTCTAAACCAAAAATTACTAATTTTTAATTTTTATTTTTACAATATTGAATTCCATCTTATCAAATTTCACACCATGTTATGTAACATTTTATATTCGCCTACTGATCCTATAATTACGCACCCCTTTTCAAC